>CAUYQU010002326.1:0-37870 GCA_963574635.1 Cheracebus regulus | reverse complement strand
GCAGCAGCATGATCTCAGCTCTCTGCAACCTCCGCCTCCCGGGTTCAAGCAATTCTCCTGCCTCAGCCTCCTGAGTAGCTGGGACTACAGGCGCATGCCACCATGCCCAGCTACTTTTTTTGTATTTTTAGTTGAGACAGGATTTCACCATGTTGGCCAGGATGGTCTTGATCTCTTGACCTTGTGATCCGCCCACCTCGGCCCCCTAAAGTGCTGGGATTACAGGCGTGAGCCACCGCGCCCGGCCCAGTGGAGGTTTTAAGTGGTTGTTTTGGTGGAAGTTTCAGCTCAGCAGAGAGGCTGAAGGAGAGGGAGCTGCTTGACATTCCCCGGCCCCCACTGGGCTGGGTAGAGGAGGGAGGGTCCCCCAGGGTGGGTCCCTGTTTCCTCCCTTCACCGCTGTGCTCCATCCCTTATCCTCTCTTGACATCTACTCCCCCCTGGGCTGGGCCCTGACTCTCAGGCCCCATCATTCTCCTCTGAGCTGAAGTTCTCCAGCACCCAGAAGAAAGCTTCATTGCTGAGTTTCCGCATGGCCCCGCTGGGTTGCTTCACCTCTCTGGATTTCCCCTTCCTCCTGCAAGATTGGAGCTGGGGGTGGAAGTCTGCTGAGCCATGGAGGAGAATGTGGAGGATCTCTGGGACCACAGGCATGACGGTCTGTGAGGTAGCACTGAGTGTGGCATGTGTGGAAAGGGACAGAAAAGCTCTGCAGGAAGCCTGTGTTGTATCTCTCACCCCCGGGCAGCAGCAGGCAGAAGGTGAAGGGGGCCTCAGTGGTGTGGTCGAAACCCAGAGGCTTCAAGGAGGAGGTGACGTGGGAGCATGTCCTAGGTCTCTGCTGAGCTTGTGTGCATGTTTTGGAGGGGGTGGTAAGGGGAACCCAAATGGAGGTGGGAGGAAGCCTAGAAGAGATAGCATGGGGGTGGGGAGAGAGAAAACGTGGCTTGTAACAGGTCATTTTCTGGTATGTTAATTAGAAATAAGGCTGGCAATGATAGACAGGAAAATGGCATGTGTGATCAGGGAGTGGGACTTTGTCCCCTTCTCTGCACATGATCAGAATGGCTTGCTTTTCACCTCTTTCACATATAGGTGTCTCCTGGTATATGAGTTAGCTACTGCTGTGTAACAAACCACCCAGAAACTCAGTGGCATTCAATAACGAGCATTTATTTCTCACACAGGGTCCCGTCGGCTTCAGCTGACCTGGGCTGGGCTGGGCTCCATGCTGAAGGCTGTGCCCTGGACTGCCGCGGGCATCTCTCATCCTCTTTGGGCTTGGCTCCCCAAGGCGTGTTCCCATTGACAGCAGAAGTACAGGTGAGGAAGCCCCAGCTCACATTGGGCCCACGCACATTGCATTGGCTACTGTAGCAAGTCACATGGCCATGTCGAGAATCACTGCGGCGAGGAAAGGAGGTACACACAGTTGTGGCAATAATTACCCTTGGCTTACAGGATGGCGGGGGAGAAAGTGACTATTTCCTGGGCAGTAAACTCATCTATTCACCCAGTAAGCTTTCTCACAAAAGGATTTTTTCCCCCCTGGAAAAACAAAAAGCACTGGTTGGCATGATGGCATTCCACAATCTCCCCGGAGCATCATCTCAGGACCCCAGCCTGTACCTTGAATGCCCCTTAACGACCTTGTAGCTGCCATCCACCCCCAGCCTCACCCTGCTCTCCCTGACTCTCTCACTGCCCCTCCCCTGCTGGCAGAGAAGGGTATTGGCAAGACCTGACCTTTGAACCTGGACCACAGACCTTCACACCAGCAAGTTATCAGGAGACAGAGCTTAAAAACGAGAAAAAGCCATCTAAGTTCAAATGCTGATTCTGCCATTTCCTGACCAGGAGCAGGTTCTTTAACCTCTTTAAGCCTCAGGTCCACTGTGCGTAAAACGGGCCTAATCCTGGTAATTTTTCTTTCTTTCTTTCTTTCTTTCTTTCTTTCTTTCTTTCTTTCTTTCTTTCTTTCTTTCTTTCTTTTTCTTTCTTTCTTTTTCTTTCTTCTTTCTTTCTTTCTTTCTTTCTTTTTTTTTTTTTTGAGATGGAGTCTGGCTCTTGCTGCCCAGTCTGGAGTGTAATGACTCGATCTCGGCTCACCGCAAGCTTCACCTCCCGGGTTCAAGGGATTCTCCTGTCTCAGCCTCCCAAATAGCTGGGATTACAGGCATGCACCACCACTTCCGGCTAATTTTTTTGTGTATTTTTAGTAGAGACGGGGTTTCTCCATGTTGCTCAGGCTAGTCTCGAACTGCCGACCTCAGGTAAGCCGCCCACCTCGGCCTCCCAAAGCGCTGGGATTACAGGCGTGAGCCACCATGCCTAGCCAATCCTAGTAATTTTTCCTTCGAGTTTTTGTGAGGTTAAGAATATGAAAATAAAACCCTTAGCCCATTGTAAGAGGTAAGTAACTGTTTGCTATTATGACACCAGGCGCTTTTCCAGAGATGAGGATATAGCAGTTACACCCTTGCAGAAGCACCCTTGTACCCGTAAGCCCAGGGAAGAATATTTTCTGTGATGCTAGCATTCAGCCACCAAGCTGACTGCCTTCCAGGGGCTGCCAAAACCACTCTCATCCTCTTAGCCCAGAACACTGACCCCAGAGCACCTTGGCTGGCTTAGCCACATGTCAAAGAAGCCTTTCCACGGATGCTGGCCACTCATCTAAACGCAGAACCTCGAACGTCACATCCCTGTCTGGAGCTGCCCCTTTCTGTGAGCATGAGCCATCTGGTCTCAGCTTAGGAGGAGAAAAGCTGCCCACGGTCTGCCTGGCACCCACCGGGGCACTGTGGGCAATGTGGCCGGCATGCTGAAGTGAGCAGCGAGTCTGCATGCCCAGCCCGTCACAGCTCAAACCTGCTGGCGCACTGCAGTAAAACCGCCTTCGACTTAATATATGCTAATTAGATTTTAATGGGATTCAGATTTCCAACAGTAGTGCAGTGTTAGCCAGGGTAAGTTATAATCATATCTAATTGGTAATTCTAACATAACAAATTTCTTGGATAAATTATTCTTAGTTAATAGTCCCCCAGAAACAACCTCACTGTGCGGGTGCCCACACACACACTCGCACACACACGCACAATCACACACATATACATTTTAGGGGAAAATAACAAGGTAGATGCAGGTTCACAGCAAGACAAAGTCATTATTTAAAACCTGGGCTCTTCAGAGGCTATACCAGAGCCCCAGACTAAACCCCTTAAAGTTGTTAGAACCCAGAATAGGGTTCAGAACGCAGGAGCCTGGTCACGATGGCGTGTGCGGCACAGTCTGGGCTGTGTCTTGGAGGGTGGGCTATGTTCTCTGGCAGAAGTTTCCCCTCTCCAAGAGGTGGCAGCAGGAGGGGCCACCAGGCTCAGAAGTCAACCCCTACTTGGGACACGGTCCCTCTCCCTGGGGGAGGCCTGCTGTGGTTACGGTAGCTCCCTCCCTCCCTGCCTGGGTCGCCCTGGAATTCTTCCCTTGCCTAAATTCCACACTCAAAAGAGGTAAAGAGGGGACCCACTGGCTATGTTACTATTTTCTTTACTGGGCAGACAACAGAGTGTAATTCCAGAAAAAGGGGTGGGGGTCAGCCCGCCTGGCATCCTGCCCTTGCTTTGCCACTACCTGGCAAACCTACCTGGCCACTACCTGGCATAACCCAGGTACAACCCAAGGCAAGATGCTTGGGGCCTCTGTTTTCCTGGCTGTAACATGAGTTGAGACTCAACAGGCTTTTCTGCTTTCGGTGGAAAGAAGAGGCCTCCTTTCTGGTATTGGGGTGAAGGTATGGACCCTACATAGCAGACAGATGGTCTGGGAATGTACCAAGCGGGCCTGCCCTGGGCATCCAAGGAGAAGGTTCTCTCCTTTCTCTGTCAAGTCACTCTCTTTCCTCTTAAAGCTACCACTGGCCACAGGAGAGTGTGGCTCTCTGCCTGCCCTCCCTGCCTGCTGCCAGGAGCTTAAGGCTTGTCTCCCCAGAGGATTGGTGAGGTGGCCGTGTGCAGAGAGCATCATCAGTTGAAGGCAGAGAGGTGGAGATGCATTTAAAAAGCATGGGATTCTCACCTGCGCTCCCCACTTACCAGCTGTGTGATTCTAGGCATGTCCTTTACTCCCCTTGGGGACACTTCTTGTTTCATTACTTGAGTACAATAATACCTTCTTATATGGTTGTTGGGTGGACCCAGGGAAGCAACCTTGCGAAGAATCTTAGTAAATGTAAGTTTCTTCTTTGTTCTTTTCCTTTTCCTCCATTCCCCTCCCTTTATAACGGGATAATTTGGGGGCACAGAATGACTTTGGGGGAAGGGCAGGCAGCCCCACGAGGCTCCTTTCACCTCATATTAAAGATGGAGATGACCGTGAAAACCTGGTGCCGAGGGCGTAGCAATGACAGGGGACATTTGTGGAGCACGGAGTATATGCAGACACGTTTCTAAGTATTTTAGATGCACTCTGATCAGCTCTCATAGCAGCCTTAAGAGATGGGCATGACTGTCATCCTCATGATTTAGACAGATGGGTCACGTGAGCACAGAGAGGTTATGTAAGTGGCCTGAAGTCACACAGCTAGTCAACCGCTAACCAAGGATTTGAACCCAGGGGAATTCGGCTCTAGAGTTCAGCTCTTTAAACACTGCATGGTGCAGCCTCTTGAACTGACCAGCTCAAGATCATTAGAATATTTAGAAAACCATCTGCCCTGGGGCAGCTTCCAGGAGAAAGGAGGAAAGGGAACAAATATTTACTGAGTGCCCAGCCTACACCTGACCCTGTGCTGGGCTTCTCACCTGTGGAGTCAAAATTACCTGGTGCATTAAGCCTAGGTGCAGATTCCAGCTCCAGGACTTACTTGCTGTGTGATCTGGGGCAAGTTACAAAACCTCTCTGAGCCTCTGTTTCTTTATTTGTAAAATAGAGATAATGCTTCCTCTATTGAAAGAGTATGATAAAGATCAAACAAGATGATTCGTGCAAAGCGCTTAGCATAGTGCCTGGCACATCCAGAGTATCTGGCAAATGATGAATTCCTAAATTTGTAAACATTGTTACTGATGTAAATCCTTACATGTGTGTAAATATCCCCATCTTGTAGTGGGAAAACTGAGTTCTGAAAGGTTAAACGACTTGCTGAAGATCCCACAGTGGGAACGTGGTGAAGTTGCACGTTCTTTCAAAGTTTTTCACAGTCTTTCAAAGCCCCGGCTCTCACTGTCGCTGGGTGGGTTAGAGAGCCATCCTCTGCGGCTCTGTAGGTGCACTGCCACTGGGCTCCAGCAGACGCCTCCTGCCCACCCACCACCTTTCAGTCCTGACTGTCCTCTTCATCAAAATGAAAACCATTCCAGGATGGGTGAAGTCAGCTACCTACGCTGGGAGATAAAGCTCTAAGAACATCCCCAGGGCTTGGCTTGGGGTCACCTCTAGGATCAGGAGTGGATTTGCTGGGCCTTTGAACATTGGGCTCACTGGATGGTCTTCGTCTTTGCTTCTCTTCCTGCACAGTGGTTCTGTTCAGGCTGCTATAACAAAATACCATAAACTGGGTGACAGCAGAAATCTATTTCTCATGGTTCTGGAGGCTGGGAAGTCCAACACCAAGGCAATGGCAGATTTAGTGTCTGGCGAGGGTCCACTTCCTAGATATCTTTTCAAGGTAACCTCACATGGCAGAAGGGGAAAAGAACCTCTCTGGAACGTTTTTTGTAAGGGTGCTAATCCCATTTATGATAGCTCTGCCTTCATGATCTAATCACCTCCCAAGGGTCCCACCTCCTAATCCCATCACCTCGAGGTGCCAGTCTTTAGGCAGTGTCAGCCCCATCCCTCTACCCCAAGATCTTTCTCTCTCTTACCTCGGGATTTCCAAGGGGGAAATGGGTGCCTGGGAGGCTTAACGACTCAGTCTAGCAGATGCTGTCCCTGCCCCACCTCCGTCCTCAAAGCCTACCAAGGGTCTCCTGCAGTTTACCATGCTGTGGCTGTCTACCAGGGACTTTCTCTGGTTGGTTGCAGGCAGGGGACTTCATGCTCCAGTCATTAGTGATGGTGATTCCAGTTTCCTGGTTCCTTAGTGGTGCCAGTCTGAGGTGTATGCAATGCAGAATCTGGAGGATTCCTTGGGATAAAGTCCCCATTGCCCAGGTCAGGCACACCCCGTGTGAGCTTTCTTCCCTTCTCTACCCCATTTGCCTGTGTCACTGTGCTTCCTGGATCTCCTCCCAAATGAACCATTTGCACCCAAATCCCTATCTCAGGGTCTACCTTAGGAGGAACCCTAAGACCCTCAGCCACTTCGAACATCAGGTTATGTGCGTTTGGTGCAGCGGAAAAGTGTGGGTTCTTAGTCCAGGCAGACGGGAGGCACTGACTGCAGCACTGTGCTGTAGGCGGTGTGGTCTTAAGCAAATGACTCCCCTCTGGGAGCCTTCACCTGCTCACCTGTAGGGTAGGGAGCATCTGTTCTTACAGGCAGTTAGGCCAAGTACCTGGCCAATGGCTGATGCTTAACAAATATGAATTCTTGTTGTTCTCAAGGCAGATGAGCCCAAATTGTCATCCCTCTTAAGCTCCTGGCCTGCTGGACAATGGCGTGGAATGTCCTTTCCTCCCCTTGAGGTTGGCTTGTCCAGACTCCAACTAATCGCCACTATTCCCCTGTGTACCCGTTCCTAGTTCTTTTCTTTTATTTTTTTGAGACAGAGTCTGGCTCTGTCACCAAGCCTGGAGTGCTGTGGCGCGATCTCAGCTCACTGCAACCTCCATCTCCCAGGTTCAAGCAATTCTCCTGTCTCAGCCTCCCGAATAGCTGGGATTACAGGTGCACACCACCACTCCCTGCTAATTTTCATGTTTTTAGTAGAGACACGGTTTCACCAAGTTGGCCAGGCTGGTCTTGACCTCAAGTGATCCGCCCACTTCGGCCTCCCAAAGTGTCAATATGACAGGCGTGAGCCACTGGCCTGGCCCCGTTTCTGGTTCTTTATCCCATCTCTCCAACCGTGCAGGCCCAGGGCCTCTGGCTTCTTATCACCTCCACTACCACAAAACTTTCATTCCCAGAGCGTTGGGAGCTTCCCTCTGAAGCTGCCTTCCTCCAGCCCCATTATCTGGCAGCCCTGCTTGCTGGAATCTGTCCTGGCACACACGGGGTATCTGTGCCTGGGAGAGTCACTTAGCCTCTCTGAGTGTTACCCTCCATGTTTGGAGAGAGGGGAGCAGGGTCGTTCTGCAGGATGAAGCCCCAGCACAGTGTGTAGCAGACAGGTCAGTGCTGGTGCACACTAGGGCCTTCCCTGTCCAGCCACCGCTGACCTTGACAGTGTCTCTCACCCTAACCACTTAACTAAACTTCTAACTGGGCTCCCCAGGCCAGGAGCCGACTTCTCCAACTTGAGTGGGCCCTTGTGAAAAGGCAGCTTCTGTTTCAGCAGGTCCAGGGTGGGGCTTGAGGTCCTGAATTTCAATCAAGTTCCCAGGGGATGCAGCCGCTGCTGGTCCTTGGACCGCGCGCTGAGTGGGAGGATCTGGAACGCTCTTGTTCCACTTTGCTTCCAAGCATCTTCTGTGACGCTGAGGCTTTCGCCTGCTGCACCCTATTGTACGATATCGATGACAATAGCTAACACTTACTGAACACTTACATGTGCCAGGCACTGTTCTAAGAACGTTCCACGTCTTCGTTTATTTAATTCTCCAAGGTGAATGCCATGGACCTGAGTGTCCTCATTTTACAGAAGAGGAAATGGAGGCATGGGGGAAGTTAGTGAAGTGCTGAAATCATGGAAATGTTGAGTGACAGAGCTGACAGTGACTTCAGACACAGGCGTGATCGCTCTGCCATGGGTCCCCATGCGTGATCGCTCTGCCACGCTTCTCTTAAAGCAGAAGCCCCATTCCCTCAGCCTAGTCTTTAAAGGATTTCAGGAAGGACTTTTCCTGTGGTCAGAAAAGGAAGATCCCTGGAGGAGGCTGACTTTGGGAGGCTGGAGGGAGAAGCAGTTTAGAGAAAGACTGCTCTGAGGAGCTTTCGTCTGTGGCTCTGGGAACTCCAGGCCCAATGGGGTAAGAGGAAGGAGGGTCTGAGGCCCGGGGCTGGGGACTACCAGGGCCCCTTGTGAGCTGGCAGCTGCTGGGATAGGATGGGAGGAAAGAAGGGGAAGAGCAGAGGCTGATACAGGGGAAGCGGCCATGGAGGCTCAGCCCCAAGGTCAGGTGCAGCCGGTGGCCAGGCTCCACTGTGCCCGCTGACATTTAGGCCTGCCACCCCACTTGAAAAAATGCATGCATTTTGCAGATCTATTTCCTTCCAGCCATCACTCAGGACTGTCGTTCCCTGGAGGAGGCTAAGGGCATAATCACTGACGCCACAGCTTAAATGCTTTTTGGAAAACTTCCCCGCTATGGCCTGGTCTGCGGCTCCACCTCCCCGGCGGGGCTCCAGGGCCGGTCTCTTTCTCCTTACTGTCCCCTCTGTCTCACTGCCTTTGTCTCTGCTTCCGGACTTGCTCCCCCACTCTCTCGCTCTGTCCTCTCTTCTCCTCTCTGTTTCTCTCTGCGCTCTGTATCTCTGTATGTGTCTCTGTCCTCTCTCTCTGTATGTCCTCTGCACTCTGTGTCTCTGTGTGTGTCCATGTCTTTGTCCCTCTCTCTCTGTATGTCCTCTGCGCTCTGTGTCTCTGTCTCTGTACTATGTCTCTCTCTGTCTCTGTATGTCCTCTGTCTCTCTCTGTCACTCCATCTCTGAGCATCTCTGTCTCTGTATGTTTCTGTCTCTATCTCTTTATATCCTCTGTACTCTGTCCCCCTCTGTCTCTGTATGTCTCTGTAGTGTCTCTGTCTCTGTATGTCCTCTGTCTCTGTCACTCTGTCTCTGAGTGTCTCTGTCTCTCTATCTCTGCCTCGTTTCTGTTCACTTCCTGCTTCTCCAATTTTCTCTTTGCCTCATTCATTGCTGATCTTTGCCTATTTCTGCTCTCTTTCAGAACCCCTCCCCCAAGTGACTCCCTTTCTCTGCCCCTGCCGTCCAATCTCCACATCCTTGGAGAACTCTCCTGTCTCCCTGGATCTCTGAGCCTCCTGTGGCTGATCGCCCCTCTTCTCCTCTCCCTCCGCTCCCTGGCCTCTCCCCGCATCCCCTTTCTCAGCTCCCCTCCCCTTCCCTTTCCCTCTGTCCAGTCTACTCCCTCCCCTCCTCTCCCTCTGATTCTCCTTCTCATCATTAACTTCTCCCTGCCTCTGGCTTTCATTTTCATAGACACTGCAGTGCTTTGCAGGGAGTCAGCCCCTGACCCCGGCCCACCCTCCTCCCTGCCTGTCCCAGAAATGTGCAAGTCCACATTTGGGGGTCTTTCTGGGGCTACTGGCTCCCGTGGGCAAGAGTAGAGCCCAGGGGGCCTTGTTTTTGTTTTCTCAGCTCTGTTTACACTTGTGCATTTAAAAAAATCTACAGCTTCTTTGAAGTCAGGACAGTAAATCTGAAAACCCTGTGTCACTGTCTTGTGAGGGCAGCCAGGGCTTGTTGCATAGGAGCTGCAGTTCACTGCCCCGTGTCTTCCTGCAGACAAGGGAGCCATGGCCCAAGATGGAGCTGGCTGCTGGGTCACAGTCACCTCTCAGGGACAAGGCCTCCAGATCCTCTCCTGCTTGACCAAGAGCCCAGGCCAGGGTATAAGTAAGAGGAATCAAGGTCTCCAGTCTGCGGACGCCAGAGGGCCAGAGCAGCAAGTGACTCCCCTTGGGGTGGGGACTGCTAGGCCCCAGAAACACAGTGCCCCAAGGCTGTGGAAAAGATGCGACCACAGACTCTGCTTCTCTCCCAGGCTCCCGGGCAAATGGACCAGCACGGAGCCAGCGCCAGCCCTCCTCCCTGGAAGGGGCAGCAACAGGATGAGGGGCGTGGCTTCCCGACCTCCTGTGTCCAGAGTGATGGGGAGGACCCCAGATGTTCACACTTGCAGAGTCCAGGCCAGAGAAAAGATGGGCCCGTCTCAGAGCCACCACACACAAGCATGCTAAGTAGCAGCTGTGGGCACTTCTTGCTGATGAGCCCAACCCTGAGGGCTGATTACCCAGGAGGTAGGGGCTGATTCCTGGGCTGCTGCAGTGGGTGTTGGTGACAGCGGCCCCCTCCATCCCCAACAGGTACCTCTGCATCTACCTGGGCAGCTGGGCACACCTGCAGGCAGCAGAGATCAGTGGGCACCTTGGGCCATCCTGAGGGGCAGCTGACCAGCCACAGTAGGGGGATCTCTGCACAGGGGGGTCTCTGCACAGCCACAGTACCCTGGGGGAGTCTGCAGACGGCGGGTGGTGACTAGGACTCATGACTGGGAAGAGCAATGGGCAGAAGTCGCGTTTCCAAGGGATCCGCAATGTAGGGATCCGGCCAGGCCCAGCAGCCCTGTGTCTGGCCAGTCTACCTTTTTAAAGATGAGATGTGCTCAGGTGACAGTGCAAACCTCACCAGAACTTGGGCCCCTGTTCCTCCTAGTGACCTGCAGCATTTGGGCTGGTGTCTGAGAGATAGCTGAGGCACCTGAACTAACCTGGGGCCGAACTGTGATGGTGGTAGAGTTGGCTTTGATGCTCCCTCTTATCCTTCAAGGCCTAGCTGCAACGTCACCACTTCCTAGAAGCCTCCCCTGATGTCCTCAGGCAGAACAGTCTTTCACCCTTTCTGTGTCCATATTGCATCCTCTTCATGCTTTTATTCCGATATTTATCACGTGGAATTGCGGTCTTTTCTCCCCTAGGTCTGTCTGTCATTCCTGATGGATGGAGCTTTTTGAGGGCAAGGCCTGGCCTGCTTGTCTTTGTGCTTTCCCTGCCTGGCGTAGGGCCTGGCCGGGGTGATGCTCCCGGCTTGTCCAGTGAGGGAATGAGCACGTGGACGAATACATGAGCAACCCTCTCCCGTCTCGGGCTCGGCTCTGTTTTGCCTCTCCCGCCGTCCCACCTCTCAATTTCAGGTTGAATAAGCTACTCTCTCAGCCTGCTCAGGGCTCAAAGTCCTCAAATTCAAAACCCAAAACAAGCAGCCACCCCACCCCTGGAGCCCTGGGCCTCCCAGCTTGCTCTCTACGGGCGTGTCCCCTGCCACTTCATGTGGTCATCCACTACTTGCTGCTAAGATATTAATGCACCTCAGGGGTCAGTGGAGTCCAGTGACTGTACTGGGAACCGAGCAAGGCAATTCCAATTTCACGCCTATATGGGCTTCCCTCCATTAAGACAAAGAGTGGGAACACATCTTTCTTTTTTTAATATTTCTTCCAGAAAACAGGCAAAGGTATTGTGCGGCAGAGGCTTATATAGAAATGCCAGCAGGCAGTGAGAGGGCAGGTGGTTCCCATGAGACAGAGCAAGGCTTTGGGGAAAAAGGAAGTAGACAGAGGAGGCAGGGGGTACTCTGTGGCTGTTGGCTGCTGATCCAGCCTGGATGTTTATCCACTGATGATTATCTGAGAACCTTCAGCAATGGAAAATCATCTACTTCTGTCTTGCTATCAGCTTGTAAAATGTAGGCATACAAATATTTACTGAATAAACAAATAAATTTTTATATTTTGTTATAGTGTGTGTGTGTGTGTGTGTGTGTATTATTATTATTGCTATTTTTTGAGATAGGGTCTCACTCTGTTGCCCAGGCTGGAGTGCAGTAGTGTGATCATGGCTCACTGCAGCCTCAACTTCCTGGGCTCAAGCAATCCTCCTACCTCAGTCTCCTAGTAGCTGAGAATACAGATGCATGCTGCCATGCCTGGCTGATTTTTGTATTTTTTTGTAGAGAAGGGTTCCCACCACGTTGCCCAGGCTGATCTTGAATTCCTGAGCTCAAGCTCAGGAATCTGTCCACCTTGGCCTCCCAAAGTGCTACGATTATAGGCATGACTCACCATGCCCAGCCATATCATTTTTGAAACAGAAATTGCTGCTAGGAGGCACTTGAGCTTCCTAGCTTAAATGAGAGTATGCAATATGGTGCATGGGAAACCAAGATTCTTGAACAGCAATTTTAGAATATGGGGTCATTGCAGATTGCAAAAATGGCTCTAATTTCGCTTCCTTCCCTGTATTCGCACACTATAAATGTGACTTTTCAGCTTCTCCCATTAAAATGTGGAATCTACGTCTCTACCCCTTGAATCTGAGCCGGCTTTATGACTGCATAAGCCAATAAAATGTAGCAGAAATGCCAGTGTCCAGGTTCCCTTAGCCCACCAGAGGCCTGTGTGCTTCGGCTCTCTTTCTCTCTCTTGCTTCTCTGCCTTCACTGGGGCTGTCTTGCCAGGGGATGAGAGAGAGAGCCTCCATGGAGCAAAACTGAGTTGTCCCAGCCAAGGCCACCCTCGACCAGCTGGCCACCAGCTCACCTCCACTTGACTGAAGATACAAAAATAAGCCCAGCCTAGATCAGCCAAACCTGGCCCAGGTCAGCAGCCTATCAGCTAATGAGACATAATAAACAGCTGTTACTTTAAGCCACCACATGTTGGGGATGTTTGTTATACAGCATTATTGTGGCAATAGGTAGCAGACCCAAGAGTCATGAGACAGTGTTCCTATTTAATCTGCAGCATTCATCACACTACTTGACTCCTGGTAAGTGATTAGTAAATATCTGTTGAGTGAATTAGTGTGCTTTTGGAAGCACAGAGGTAACTACTTATCTTTTCCCAAAATGTACACTAAATCATCCTAATGCTAAGCCTTTGCTCATGCTGTTCTCCTGTCTAGAATATTCTCCTTCGTTTTCTGCCTGGCCAACTTCTATGTTTCCTTCAAAGTTCTGCTCGTAAGTCATCTGTTCTCTCTGGTCTCCTCTGATTCATCCCTCTCACATCGATGCTTCAGCGTCCTGGGCAGGTGCTGGTGCTGAGTGATCATCACAGTTTGACTGCCATTGTTTAGCTGGGTAAATGCTTTCCCCTTCCAGGACTGTGAGCTCCTTGAAAGCAGAGTGTTCTTGCTCAGATCTGCAGCCTGGTGTCTAGCACAGTGCTTCGCTCATAGTAGGTCCTTGGGAGGTGCTGATTCATTCATTTGTCATTCATTCACTCAACTCAATAATTAGTTATTGAGTCATGTGCCAGGCTCTGATCTAAGTGTGAGGATGCAACAATGCACAATACAGACGTGGTCCCTTATTGGAAGACTGCCAATAAATAAGTACGTAGGAAAAGCATAGGGTAATAAGGCATGCCTTGCAGGGAATTAAATCAAGGGTAGCACCATGGAGAGGGGTACGGTGGTCACGTGGGTCTCTGTGAGGCTGTGGGAGTTAAGCTGCCATTCAAATGGCATGGAGGAGCCAGCTCTGCAAAGGAGAAGAGAATTCCAGGGGGAAAGAAAAAGCAGAAAGGCTATAAAGCAGGAGTGGACTTGAAGAATTCAATGAATGGAAAGATGAGTGTGAGTGAAGCAACGGGAGAGAGGGAATGGGGATGAGACAACCTCAGAGGGGCAGGCAGAGCAGAGCACGTCCCGGTCACCTTGTAAAGGGCTCGGTTTTGTTTTCTGTGTGATGAGAGCCAGGGATCTGAGGAGGGCGCTGTGGCATGCCAGATTTAAGAGGATTCCACTGTTGGCTATGCAGGGTCTAGACTCGGGGTGAGGGAGGAAATCTCAAGACCAGTTTGGAGGCTGAAGCAGTTTTCCAGGAAAGAGGAAGCTTTGTCTAGGTTGATGGCAGTAGGGAAAGGGAAAAGTGGGTAAATTCTGGATGAGTTTTGAGAGGAAAGCCAACAAGCTGTTGGGTTGGATGTGGAGGAATGAGATAAAAAGATGAATTAAAGATAACAGTGAAATATTTGACCCCAGCAGCTGGGCTGATGGCAATATTTCTAGAGAAGGGGAATGCTGGGGAAGGAGCATGTTTTGGAAGGGAGAACCAAAAACTGGGTTTTGGCCACATGAGGTTGGAAATGCATATTTGATGTCCAGTGAGGGAGGGGGACCCTATTATAAAGTTGGATATCTGAGTCTGGAATTCCAGGGAAAAGTTAGGGAGTCAGAAATTTGAAAGTCAATATGGAAATTGATTGAAATGGTCATCCAGGACCTGACTTGACCAGGGCCAAATGGGCTATGATGACCACAAGGAGATGGAGCCAATGCTTAATTCCAGCTTGGTGTATCTGACACCTGGAGTTTTTGTAGGGATGGCCCTGATTCCTTATGACATCTTCACTGTCTGGGAGAGGCACAGATGACTCAGTGATATATCTTCTGGTTGGAAAGCGAGGAGAAGCACAGGGCATTCATAAGCAGAGGTGATGGGAGCCATTCCTGGTGGATGATGGAGCCTCCCAGTCCTCCCTATTCTGGCCACTCAGGCCGGGGTGGAATTCATTCATTTCCGTGGATGAAATACATGAATGAATAATTTCCATTTATTTTATTTCATGGAAATGAATCATTAAATGGGTCCCTTTTTCCCTGTGGCAGATGCGGTGCTCTGGGATCACCACTCTATCTCCTTTCCAGGGCACACAGGAAAACTGCATTTCCCAGTCTCCTTTGTAGTCAGATTGGGCCATGTGACTACTCCTGGCCAATGGGGTATGGACAGGGGTGATTTATCCTCTATTAGGCCTGGGCCTTAATCACATTCTGTGTGATTGCATTAGTTTCTTAATTGCTGCTGTAACAAATTGCCACAAACTTAGTGGCTTAAAAGAATATGACAAATTTATTCTCTTAGAGTTCTGAAGTCCGAAGTCTGAAATGAGTCTCATGGGCTAAACATGTTGGCACTGCCAGTTCCTTCTGGAAACTCAAGGGAGAAAATCTGTTTGCTTACCCCATTTGGCTTCTAGAGCCTGCCTGCATTCCTTGGCTTGTGGACCCTTCCTTGCGTGACTTCCATCTCTTGCTTCTGCCATCACATCTCCTTCTACTGCCTTTTACCCTCTTGCCTCCCTCTTATAAAGATGTTGTGATTACATTGAGTCCACCTGGATAAACCAGGCTGATATTTGCATCTCGAGATGCTTAATTTGATCACATGGGCAAAATCCCTTTTGCCATGGAAGGTAACATATTCACAGGTTCTAGGGATTAGGATATGGACATCTTTGGTGAGAGGGCATTATTCTGCCTACCACAGCCCTCTCTTTCTCTCTCCTGGAAATTCTGGAAGCCACATGTTCCAGATGATGTAGCTACATGATGGAACCAATCTGCTTAAGCTGCCTGGGCTTCTCATGAGCCCCCAATAAATCTTTATTGTTGTGTTAGGCTGTTCTTGCATTGCTATCAAGAAATTCCTGAGACTGGGTAATTTATAAAGGAAAGAGGTGTAATCGTTTCATGGTTCTGCAGTCTGTACAGGAAGCACGGCGCCAGCTTCTGCTCGGCTTCTGGGGAGGCCTCAGGGAGCTTTTACATGTGGCAGGAAGGAAAGCAGGAGCAGTCATGTCACACGGCAAAAGCAGGAGCAAGAGAGAAAGTCAGTGGGGAGTGGGAAGGTGCTACACACTTTTAAACAACCAGATCTCACCAGAACTCACTCCCTCATCACCAAGGGGTGCCACTTATGAGGGATCTGCCCACATGATCCTAACACTTCCCACCAGGCCCTACTTCCAACACTCGGGATTACATTTCACCATGAGATTTGGTGGAGACACAGCTTCAAACCACCTCAATTGTGTTAAGGCAGTAAGGCTCTGGGCTCAATGCATTACTGCAGCAGGGCCTATCCTCTGCAGACTGATGACTGTCTTCCATGGGCTCTTCTTGGTGAATCCTAAGTCTTGACCATGGCTCAGAGAGGCCAACCCCACCCCTCTCCAAAGACTCTCAGTCCTTCTCTCTGAGTTAATAGCTGAATGGCATGATGAATCTTGTAGTGGTTGAGTAGAAATTTCTGAGAAAACTCTACCACTGACATGCATGTGAACTTGACTGATGTCAGCTTTGGCCACATGACTTGCTTTGGCTAAAGAAGTGTTCATGGACATAACATAGGCTGAGGCCTTCAATGTGCTTGAACAGTTTGAGTTTCTTCTTAAGCACTGATGATCTACTGTAAGAGGATCGAATTTTAGGTAGTCACTTCCCCTTTAGTGTGGGCCCCAGACAAACACCCGTGTAACAAACCAACCCATGGAGGAGGCCTGAACCCAACCCACAGCCTGGAGTCCAGCCCAGTTGACCTGCTGCCTGAAGCAGAACTGCCCAGCTGAGCCCAGACTAGACCAGCTGAACCACTTCAACCTGAACATGAATATAATCACAAGTACTTGTTGTTGCATGCCATTGAGGTTTGGGTTGGTTTGTTACACAGCATTATTGTGGCAACAGCTGACTATTACACTTAGCCCTGAGGAAGTTTGGATTTCCCAAGTCTCAGGCCACATTCCACACTTGGTTACTAGGACTTGAGTGAGACAGTGAGCCCCATGTCCACGTTCATCTGGGAAGGGCATGCCTTCCATCTCCCTTGCCATTCCCCCTCGGTGTCTGTCCCAGTACTGGATGCCAGGAGGAGGGGCCCAGTTGCTGCTACTGAACAAATAAAGAATGCAGAGCCACAAACTGAGGTGGGGCAAATTGTTCTGTTTGTTTTAATTAAACCGACTGAAGAAGCCAAGACACAGATGGAAAGAGACTAAGAACAAGACTGGAAATAGTTTAGAAAAGAAATGAAAACCGGTCGCAGAGATGTCAGTGCCTGATGGAGTGGCTGGGGCGGGTGCCTTCACGTCAGCTCCAGAATCACTGTCAGGGCGAGCACCAAGGTAAGCTGGGCACCAGCAGGGCCAGACATGGAACCTGTGCCAGGAGGCAGGAAAGGGGTCAGAGCCTGCAGACCCAAGCCTGTTCCAGAACAGCAGAGCCTCCAGGTCCCCAGCAAAAATACTGGACTTCAGCATCCAGGAAAACTGGGTTCAAGGCCCAGCTCTGCCACCTGGCCACCTATCTGTCCTTGATCTCTTTCCTCACTCCCAGTCTTGCTAGACTCTGGTCAGACTTCTTAGGGGCCATGAGGATGGTCCAGTGAGGACCAAGAGTGGGAGCCTCCAGTGTGAACTGTGAGATTGGTTTCACGTAGGGAGGGGGTGGCAGGCCTGGAAGCAGTGTCTGCCCCTTGGGGTGAAGGTTAGAGCAGGTTGGGGAGTGGGGCAGCCCAACGGAGGACAATATAAAGGGTCTGCAAGAAGACATCTGTCGATGCTCCCAATAGCCCTATGGAGTCACCCACAACCTCAGAACACAGCCCCGTGGTCCAGGCTGGACACACCCTTCTGAGGTCAGGGCAGCTGAGGTCTTAGTGAAGAGAGCTAGAGATGCGATGGACAATGAGATGGGGCACAGTCGGCCCCGGAAATCTCAGTTGGCTGCTTTGGCACGCTGAGTCCCCTTTACTGCCTCAGTCCCCACCTCTGCCCACTTTGGACTCTGACTCTGCCCCACTAGAGGGCAATGACATGCTTGAGCTGTTGGGAAGTGGCAAGGGTATGCACATGGGCAGTTTGGGGGACCAGAGCTTTCTGGTGACTCAGAACCCACTCCCTTTTAAGCAAGAAGTCCTGAGCATGGACACTTACCACTGGAGTCCTCCGTTCCTCTTGGAATATTTGGGTTTTCTGTTGGAAGGAAACAGAAAGATGACCAAAGAGTAGATGGCATTCAGAGCTCAGAGAAGGAGTGGCCCTTTACCCAGGACCTGCTGGGAGGTATCACGTGCACTGTCCCAGGGCAGCCACACAACCTCCCTGGGCGCTGGATCGTGTCAGCCCCAGCTTGCAGATGGAAAAAGTGAGAGCGTTCAGGCAGTTTGCTCAAGGTTCCCTCTGACTCTGAAGCTGTTACAGTTTAACCACTGAAGGACGCTGCCTCTCAAGGCAAATTGAGGGGATTTGAGGCCTTGCTGCTTCCTCCTGCTGGGGACGCCTCCCAGCCAGGGCCCGCTCCTGTGGTTGTTCTCTCATCTCCCAGCCAGCCCCGGTTGAGCGCGCCTTACCAAACACGATGAGCCGAGTGTGCGTGTCAGTGGAGCCCAGCGGATTCTGGGCAGTGCAGCGGTACATGGAGCCATTGAGTTCGGCGGGAACCCGCTCCAGCACCAGTTCCTTCCCGTCGAACTCAGCGCTGCCGTCCAGCAGGCGGCTCCCAACCCGCGTCCACGTGAACATGGGCTCCGGGAAGACTTCGTTCTGTTGGCCAGAGCAGGGGAGAGTTAGGTCACAGGAGGACCCATTCTGCCGGAGGAGCAAGGAGTCAGCATTCTCATCTGATGGGTTGGGAGTGGCTGCCCTGAACTCCAGGAGGAGAAGGAGTCTGGGACTGAAGACAATGTCTGGTTGAAGAGCTAGGTTTACTCTGGGTTCCAGATGGAGGAGTGAAACACACATACACCTCTTTGCCATTCCGCATGGGAGCCGATTCTTGGGAAACTGAAACCCACTGGATGTGGCTGGGGGTGGAAGGAGGGTGTCAGAGAGGCCTGCCAGGGATGCCAGTGCTGGGTCGGTGCGTCTGCCACCTCCCACCACTCTCCCAGATGCTCAGAGAGAAGCTGACCTGAAACCCGTGGACCAGAATCCTCACTGTGTCCCCAACCCGGGCTCTGCTGGGCGTCATCACAATTTTGGGTCCTTTGGGGGCAACTGTAGGGAGAGAAAGGCTAGGTCAGAGAGAGTAAGGAAAGGAGGGCCCAGGGACAAGGAAGAGAACAGTCTAGTCTAGCAATCAACATCCTTGGGATCAGCTGCTTTTGCTAGAAGCTCAGTGTGCTCATTCATTTATTCATTCACACTTGCATTCATTCAGACACATTCCCTAAGCCCATGCAATGAATCAGATGCTGTCTAGGACCTGGGGAGTCAATGGTGTATAGAGCACTATTCCTGCCCTTATGGGGTTCACACATCAGTGGGGGAGAAAAACAAACAACCAGCAAGTACAAGCCAGTGCGACAACGGACAAGATCAGAGAAGCCCAGTGGACCATGGGGTCAGGGAAGGAAACTTACCTGGGGCAGGTGCTACCAGGCTGCTGATGGGGAGCAGCCTGTGTCAGCTGCCAGACTTGAGGTACCCCTAAGTCCCACCCATCTACCCCCTTGGGAGGTGCATTGCCGGTGTCATCAGCCTCATTGTCCAGTTGAGTTAACTGAGGCCCAGAGAGTCAAGAAGTGATTTGCCAAAAGTCACATCCTGTGGAGAGCCAAGTTCACATGTTGGGGATCTCCCACTCCCAAGTCACTGCTCTTTCTACCAGGTTCATTTTCCCATGGGGTTCCTCCAGAACCTCTGGGTAGGGACAGACACGGTGTGGGGAGACCACCTCCTTCCTTGTCCCGAGCCTCCCTGCCTCTCTTCCTCACTTCCTTGTATTGCCTCTTATTCAGTCCCTTTATATCTCTGAGCTTGAAAGCCAAGATTCCCAAGGGCATGACTATCCTCTGAACAACACCTGAGAATATCAGGGATGGAGGCACCACTAGGGATCACTGGATTGGTTCCCTTCATTTCGGCTGAGAAGCAGAGCTCCACGGATAATGTAGAGGCTTATCCAAGGTCACTCACAGAGCCCGTTACCCATGTTTCCTGACCTTCTTGCCAGAACTCTTTTCCCCAATTCATTCATTCATTCATTCATTCACTCAGTCACTCAACAGTAATTATGGAGACAGCCATTTGGAGCAGAGCTGAGGATACGGAGCTGAACAAGACCCAGTGCCTGCTGACACAAGCTCCCACTTCAGTAGGGGTGACCATTTGTAAGAAAACAAATACATATGCAAACCAGGATGAGAGTGACAGTGCTCTTGGCAGATCAGGCAGATCATTAGACCAAGGGGAGAGGCTCAGAGTTGGTGGGTGACATCCTCAGATGGTGGTTAGGGTGTCTTTTCCAAGGAGGTGACACTTAAGCTGAGCTGTGAAGCTCATGAGGCATATTCTAGGCACATGGAACAGCCAGGGCATGGAACAGAGGCAGGTCAGGGAGGGAATGGGGCTGGGAGACAGATCCCATAGAGCTTCCAGGGCAGAGGAAGGGGTGAGGGTTTTGTTTGATACTCTATGTTTTGTGCCACTCTGTGTAAACATCTTCTAGGGGTGGAGAAGCTTTGTCCTTAGGCCCTGGGGCTGCCTTGGGATCACTCCCACCTCTCTTTGCTTGTCCTCAGGCCTCTCTTTCTGACTCAAAGCTCTCAGAGCAGAAATCAGAGCAGTTGGCAGATGTGGGTGGTCTCCCAGGCACTGCCAATTTCATTCTCTGAGAATGAAACTGAAGGACTATTAATTAAACCATAAGCAAGACATCTGAAGTGCCACATGGGTCTAGGGAAGCATCCGTGGGAAGAGCGGGGCTTGCATCAAGGGGAGGGAATGGCTGGGAAGGCAAGAGCTGCTTCTGCAGCTGCGGCTGCCAGCCAGTCGTGTGGAAAGGCCACTGGCCTGCCAGACCTGAGAGCTGGGTTCTAATCTGTTCTGGGCGCCCTTGGATGAGTAGCTCCCCTACCTTTCCCAAGTGCACCATGGGAACAATGATACCCCTTGCCTAACACATGGGGCCGTTGGGAACGTCAGGTGCTGGCAGGTTTGATGACTAACATTTGTTTTACTCGTCCTAAGAGCCAGGACCTACATGAAGTGCCATATGTGCGATCTCATTTAGCCTCCCAGCCTTTGAGATTGTCGCCATAAGGAAATGAAGGCTCAGGGAGGCCAAGCAACTTTCTAGCTTTAAAAACGAACTCTCAAGTGCTGTAGATGTGGACTTGCAGATGGGAAACCAGGCCTAGGGCAGTCTGGCCCTGGGTCATTTTGGCGGCTCTTTCTGTTCTTGAAGGGCTACTGGGGTGGCATTGGTGGCTTCAGCCAGGAGAGGGTGTGAAGGACATCCTGGTCCTGGAAAAGGCTGGAGCCCGGGAGGGCAGGGCAGACAACTTTTCCTTGTAGGCCACATTCCTCAGTGCCCCACTTTCTAAGGGGCCTGCCTTACTCCTTCCTTAGGGCCTGCTGGTTCTAAGGGAAGAGGGAGCCGACCTTCACCAGGTGTCAAACATGTGCTAGACACCATTCTGGTACTTATGAGGCAGGTTACATGAAACCCACGGTGGGGCCATAGAACCAGGCCTCCAGGAGGACAGTGGCTTGTCCAAGGTCACACTGCAAGGAAGTGTCAGAAACAAGACATGATGGCACATAGGGCTTCAGAGAGAGGCTCAGAGCCCAGGGGCAGAGGCGAGGCAGAGATGGGTGCCTTCTTCCACCCAGGGAACCCCAGCTCCTGGGATCCTGTGCACATCTGACCCTGAGGAGCACAGAGGGTGGGCAGAAGAGAGGTCTGCTCCTCCCTCGCTTCTTTCAAGCTCTATCCTGGCAGCTGCCACCAGACAAGTGCCTTTGCGACAGATGGCCCCTGACTCCCTCCTTCACGGCTGCATTGAGTTGTTGCTTCCGGAAGCCAAGCCAGCTGCTATTGGCCTCCCCACTCCTTCCACCCTCGGGCTCCTGCCACTCAGAGCCTGGCCCATTAGCAGCTCCAGACAATGAAAGCCTGGCCCCACTTGCCTGCTTCTAGAACTCAATGGCTGATAGTGCCTGAAAGGAATGTTCTTAGTCTCTGGGTTTTCCTGCCTCTCAACCACTGGACATAGAGAAAGAGCAGGAGTCCAGAGATCCAGGACTGAGGTCTAGCCCTCTACTTTCTGGCTGCATGACTTGGATGAGTCATTTCAACTTGTTAAGCCTCAGTTTTCTAACCTGTAAATGTGGGAGAATAGGCTACCACCCTGCTTGAGGAAACACTCTGAAAATAACATTGGAGGTGGGAGATAAGATTGCAACGTGAAATGTAACATGATGTTGGTCTGTTCAGGGAATAAAAAAGTTCCTGGCTATATAAGGTGCCTTCCTTATCTCCCCTGAGCATCCTGATGCAAGCATAGTACTGTGGGATCTCAAGGAAAAGCTCCTCTAGGTTTCCCCCAGGAATTCTGAGTGTTTACTAAGACAATCACTCACCCATTCACCCATTTACCCATCCATCCATCCATCCATCCATCCATCCATCCATCCATCCACCCACCCATCAATCCAGCCAGACATCCATCCATCTAAACACTCATCCATCCATCCATTCATTTAAACACCCATCCATCCACCCATCATCCATCCAGACATCCATCCACCCATCCATCCATCCAGACATCCATCCATTCATCCATTCATTCATTCATCCAAACATCCATCTAAACACTCATCCACCCATCCATCCATCCATTTAAACATCTATCCATCCATCCATCCATCCATTCATTCATCCATCCAAACATCTATCTAAGCACCCATCCATCAATCCATCCAAACATCCATCTATTGAGTCCATCCCTTCAAACATCTATCCAAAACATCCATCCAGGCATCCATCCATCTAAACACCCATCCATCCATCCATCCATCCATCCATCCATCCATCCATCCAAATGTTCATCCATTCATCCATCCATCCCACCACCTATCCATCCATCCATCCATCCATCCATCCATCCATCCATCCATCCTAGCATTCATTCTACTCATTCACCTATTCAAACATCCACCAATCCATTCACACAACTACCCATAAAACTACCAATCTGCTCACTCACCCATTTAATCATTTGCTCCATCCCTCTAATTCTTTATTAGAGGGATGGAGCAAATGAATAAATGGCTGGATGAGCAGATAGTGACACCTAATTTGTGGTGGTCACTATCCAGGGCACTGTTGGGGATAGCATAATGAATTATAACAGTAGCTTGTATTTCCTGACTCTTTTCTCTGCCTGTCACTATAAGCACTTTGTATGCACTGCCTTACTTAATCTTCTGAACCTAGAAAAGTATTAATTAATTAATTGTTAAACAGTTTTTATTAAAACTATGTTAGGGGTTGTTCTGAATCCTGTACTGTGTGAACTAAGCAGATAAAGACTCTGCCCATATGCAACTTAAATTCTAGTGGGTGATAAGAATGCCCAGAGTTTGATTGGGATGGTGGTTATACCAGCATTCACATTTATCAAAATTTGTCAAATTGTGCACTGAAGGACTTGCATTTCCCAATAGGTAAATTCTATCATAATTAAAAAATATATGAAGAATGAATTTTTCAAGCCAGTTCACCTGATTGCCATTATATCTAAAACCAAGTCCCAATTCCTTACTTTGTGGGAGATTCAGACAATAAACAAATATAGAATACACCTGCAGGTGGCAAATGAGTTATGCAAGAAAACAAAGCAAGAGTAGGGGTTGAAGGAACTAGGAGGAAGAGGCTGTTTTAGATAGAATGTTCAAGGAAGGACCCTCTGAGCAGAGGACTTGAGCAGAGGCCTCCTTCCAGTCAATTTCCATTCTTCATAGGTAAACGCTGTTCCCATTTCTATCAGTGGAGATCTACTTTTTGTTCTAGAATTTCCTATAAATGGACTCACGCAGTGAGTACTTGGTCACCTGACTTCTTTTGATCAACATAATTTTTTTTTTTCCGAGACGGTGTTTGGCTCTGTTGCCCAGGCTGGAGTGCAGTGGCACAATCTTGGCTCACTGCAACCTCCACCACCCATGTTCAAGGGATTCTCCTTGCCTCAGCCTCCTAAGTAGCTGGGCCTACAGGCACAAGCCACCATACCCAGCTAATTTTTGTATTTTCAGTAGAGCTGAGGTTTCACCATGTTGGCCAGGCTGGTCTCAAACTCCTGGTCTCAAATGATCCACCCGCCTCGGCCTCTCAAAGTTCTGGGATTGTAGGTGTAAGTCCCCCACCCAGCCTGATCAACATGTTTTTGAGCTGCATCCATGCTAATGCAGGTATCACGAGTTCATTCATTTGTATCTATGAAAAGTATTTTGTTATGTGAATATAGTACAAATTTGTTTATTCAGTTTTCTAATTATGGACATTTAGATTATTTACAGTTCTGTTGTTGCTGCTGTCATGAATTAAGCTGCTGTGGACATATGCTTTCATTTCTCTTGGGTAAATACCTAGGAGTGAAACTGTTGGGTCATAAGGGTAGAAATGTTTTTATCTTTGTAAGAAACTGCCAGTTTTCCAAAGTAGTAGTACCATTTTATACTTCGACCAGCAAAGCATGAGAATTCTTATTGCTCTACATTCTTGTCAACATCTGGTATTGTCAGTTTTTGAAATTTTAGCCAGTCTAATGGATGTGAAATGGTATCTTCACTGAGTTTGGAATCTTCATTTCTCTAATAACTAATAATGTGTGCATTTTTACATGTTTATTAGCCATTTGTATATTTTCTTTTTTTAAAAAAAATGGATAGTCTTACATTATTGATTTGTCATGATTCTTTATATATTCTGGTTACAAATGCTCTGTCAGATATGTGTATGAGAGTATTTTCTCTCATTCTATAGTGTGCCTTTCTTTCATTTTTCTCAAGGATATCTTCATAAAAGCAGAAGATTTAACTTTTGATTAAGTCCAATTTACCAATTTTCAATTTATCATTTAGTTTTTATTTCATTTTTTTGTGACCACTTTTTTTTTTCTTGCTGAGAAGAATGTATATTCTGCGGATTTGGGGTGGAGAGTTTTGTAAATGTCTATTAGGTTTGCTTGGTCCAGGTCTGAGTTCAAGTCCTGGATATCCTTGTTAATTTTCTGTCTCGTTGATCTGTCTAATACTGACAGTGGAGTGTTAAAGTCTCCCACTATTATTGTGTGGGGTCTAAGTCTCTTTGTAAGTCATTAAGAACTTTTCTATGTTTTGTTCTAGAGGCTTCATGATGCTGGCTTTTACATTTAAATCTATGATTCATTTCAAATTAATTTTTGAATGTGTGTGTGAGGTAGGGGGTCCAGGTTCAATTTTTCCTTATGTGTATTCATTTGTTTCAGGGTCATTTGTTAAGAGAACTTCTCTTTCCTCATTGAATGGCCTTGGGTCTTTGGCAAAAATCAATGAACTCTGTGTATGTGGGTCTATTTCTGGACTCTGATCTATCAATCTATTTGTCTACCATGGGAAGGTTTTGGGTGGGTGTCATGATCTGATTTATATTTTAAGTAGATCAATCAGGGTAGGAAATAGAATAGGAGAAAAGTAGAAGCAGAACGACCAGTTTTGAAGGCTGCTCTAATAACCCAGGCTTGAACTGATGGTGCTTGGGTTGGGTATCAGAGAGGAGACTGTGAGGGGTGGCAGATTTGGGATATATTCTGAGGTCGAGCTGCTAGGGCTTAATGATGGCTTGCATGTGGGATAGGAGAAAAGAGTGGAAAAGGTGGGTGGCTGCAAGGTTTCTGGTTTGATCAATGGGAAGAATGTAGCCGCCATTTAGTGAGATGGGTGCCAGGACACCTAGGCATCTGTGGTCCAGATCACAAGAAAGGTACAAATCTGGTGAGACAGGAACTCAGAAGAGGCACAAATAGCTTGGAGGGTTGGGGGAGGGTCAGAGAAGTCTTCCTGGAGAGGTGGCATGTGAGCTGGGGAGGGCATCCCTGCAAGGGAAGAGCAGGAGCAAAGGCTCATTGCAGGGAGACATGCCCCACCCTTGCTGGCCTGATCTTCAAAATCCTTATCGAATGATTGGATTTTGTGTCTTGAGGTCATCTTATCCATCTCACTGTTTCACCTGGAGTACAGGGTGTCCTGATTGTGGAGGTGCACACCCTCATGACCCTTTGGCTCATAGCACTCTCCACTGGTCACACCCCCTGGCTCAGTGACACCTCACCACAGCCCTGACAGGTGGGCTGTATAGCACAGTGATTAAGAACGTGGGTTCTGGGGCCAGACAGCCAGGAAGGTTACTCTAAGCCTGAGTTCCTCATCTCTCAGATGGGACTAATAAGATAGCATCTTTCAGAGGCCTCACAGGTTCACTACAGATTTCAGGGAGATCTGGTGAGGAAAGTATCTTGCAGAGAGCCTGGCTCTGAGCAGATGCCCAAAACATTTGTGCAGTTACTATTCTCCCCCTTCAACAGGTCAGAAAACGGAGTCTCACAGACACTAAGAGGTCTGAGTTCCCACGCAGCAGTCAAGGGAGGCTAGGAAGTCAGGCCAGGTGTCTCTTTGCTCACCCACCCAATTAGGGCCCTTCACCTTGGTGGTCCTGCTACGTCCTCCATGCCCCAACTTCCCCGGTGAGTGCAGACCTGCCTGTCCAGGCCCACTGCTTATGAGTGGACCCTTCTTTCCCTTGCTCTGATGATGGGGTTTGGGGGTGCCCACAGAGGTGGCTTCAGTGAAGGGAGGACCTGGGATCAAGGACACAGCAGCCAAGTGCTTTAATGTGGTTTGGGGTGCTGGTAGTAGGGGTCACACAGGCCAGCAGGAGCACACCCCCTCCCCTCACTAGGACATGTCAGCTACAAGCCCACTTCTCACCAGCTGCCTTGAAGTCCGTATCTGGCCCTTCATCTTTCTCATCCTTGTTCTTGGTAGGGTGGGGCAAGGGTGCCACCCTGCTGGAAGCTTCCACAAGAGGGGCAGGAGGGGGCTTTCATACGCGAAGCAACCGGGTGAAGGGTGAAGGCTGCTCTGTCTGGGGAGGGAGAGGCCATGGAAGGATGGAGGGTCCAGAGAGAGGGGTGAAGGGCTGGCAAGGTGGGAAGGCCAAGAGGGGTTGGAGCAGGCTCTGGGTTGAGAAGACCGCAGCACCTAGCTCAGGGCCTGGCCTTAAGTGATGCTCGTGATATCTTTATGGAGTGATGAGCAAACAGCACCCAGGGAGTAGGCGCCTGTACAAAGGGATGCCGTGAGGAGGCTGAGTGAGAGGTACAGAGCAGACTTTGGAGCCTTTGAATTCTCCCCACTCACCTTGGGCAACTTCAACTCCCTGAGCCTCAGTTTCCTCCTCTGTGATATGGGATAATAATGGTTCCTGCCTCACTGGGTTCATATGAGAGAAGCCACAGTCTGTGGCATATAGTAGGTGCTCAGTAAATGTTAGCCTATTTTATTAGTTTCTGTATAGGCAGGTGGCCTGTGAAAATCAAAGGGCTGCTGGGTGCGGTTGCTCACACCTGTAATCCCAGCATTTTGGGAGACCCAGGCGGGCAGATCACCTGAGGTTGGGAGTTTGAGACCAGCCTGGCCAATATGGTGAAACCCCATCTCTACTAAAAATACAAAAAAAAAATTAGCTGAACATGGTGATGGGCACCTGTAATCCCAGATACTTGGGAGACTGATGTGGGTGAATCTCTTGAATCCAGGAGGCTAAGGTTGAACCCAGGAGGCTAAGGTTGCAGTGAGCCAAGATCACCCAGTGCATTCCAGCCTGGGTGTGACAGAGTGACACTGTCTCAACAAAAAAAAAAAAAAAAAAAAAAGAGAGAGAAAGAAAGAGAAAAAACAAAGGGCCATTTTAATGGGTCTTCAGGGAACCAGTCCCATAACCAGCCAAGGCACCCAGTCCTGGAGCTGGTGAGTTTGGTGGTTGGCATGGTAGTGCATGAAGAAGGCACCAATAGCATCAACTCTGTTACATACAAAGTTAATGATGTTGCAAGGGACTCCACCAACGTGAGCCTCAGTTTTGCTCATCTGAAAAATGGGGCTACATGGTCAACTTGTGCCTGTGAGGACTGGATAAGAATCCTTGCAGATGTTTCTGGCACATAGTACATACTATCTATACAAGAAATCCATTTCTATGGTATTTGATACTGAGGAGGTGTTGGGTTTTCTGGTGGTCCAGCTGAAACAGAAGCCCTCTGGAACACCTCACACAAGCCACAGTCCCAGTTCTTGTCAGTCACTACTCTCAGTCCTTGGTCATGAGTGGCCTGGGTTAGAGGCTGTGGACTGCTCCATGCAGCCCCTGAACACTATGGGAGTTCTGGGGGACAAGCTCAGGCATCTCAGGCTCAGGGAGAAGCTGCTGGGGGCTGCAGCTCAAGGTTCAAAGAACAAAGGCGAAGGACAAGGGCAGGTCTTTGTGCCCATCCCCTGCCCTCACCCACCCCATCCATGAAACAATCGGACATGAGTCCTGTGTATTTCCAGCAGAAAAGATCCCACATCTTCCCTTTCCCTGCCCCGAGTCAGCTGGGAGGAGGAGTATAAGGGGGAAGGGAGTGAGTTCTCAGGGAACTGCTGTGGGGATCCCTGGGCTGGTGCTCTGCGGGGACAGGAGTAGACCGTGGACAGGGACTGGGTTCTAGGTCTGAACTGGCTCTGTTTACCCAGTGTCCTCTTTGCCTGCCTCTCGCATACCCACAGACGATTGGGTTTTCATTGTACTTAAAAGTGTAAGCCAGAGTGGTATCCTCCCATGTCCTATGTGTTCCTGACCCCAAGCTGGCAAAGCTTCCTACGACTTTCAGAATTCCCGAACCTGATCCAGCAAGCCTGCAACCTCCCAGGTTCACAACCCTTGTGCAGCAAAGGTCCTCTGAGCTCACTGGGCTCATATGCAATCCAGAAAATCTTCTTGTCACCTCCCATGCTCCCACCTGTGATGGAGAAAACTTCCCTGAGCAGGCCATGACCTCAGCGTTCCTCTCCTTGACCCGACAGATGTCCCCTGATCTCTTGTGCTCTTGAGGCTGACTCAAAAAATCTTGGCCTCCCCTGGTCTTCACGCTGACCTTCTATGCTTCTGACTTGACTCAGCAACCCTTCCTGAAGAAACCCGACTCGTATATTCTTCATTTAGCCAGCAAACCTCCCTACGACTTCCTGGGTCCATTTTTAACCTAGAAAACCTCCTGTTTTGAACACCGATCCAGCAAATTTCTCTGACTTTCCAAAATTTTTATCCTGCCTGTGCAAACTCCCTGACCTCTGGTGTTCCTGACGCAACCCAGCGACTCACCTGCTCTTCCCCAACCTCTCATGTTACTGACCCAACCCAGCAATTCCCCTGTTCCCCAACCTCTCATGTACCTGACCCAACCCAGCAAATCTCCTCAATCTCTTGTTTCTGATCCATCCAGAAAAATCCCCAGACCTGGCCTAATCCAGCAACTCCCCTGACCTCCCCTGATATGCTGTGTCCCGGACCCTATCCAGCAAACACCTCTGACGGCTCATGTTCTTGGCTCAACCCAGCAAACTACCTTGGCCTGTGGGTACCTCCCATTCCTAAGAACCCTGACTCTACCCTTTGTGCTCTCCCTGACTCCAGTTTGCTCCATCTCCTCCCCATCTCCATGGCTGCCCTTAGCCCAGGAACCCCATTCCCCGGCTCTCCCCATACCCAGGTCTGCAAGGGCTCTACAGAAGGCCCCCACCAAGCCTTACCCAGCGTGACCTCTGCCTGCATGGGCATTGACAGCGCTGGGTGCTTGACCTCGCAGCTGAAGAGGGCCTCGTTGTCGATCTGTGGGTTGAGGGTCCAGGTGAGCAGGGCACGTACTTCCACAGTGCCGTCGCTGCCCGGGGTGCGGCTGTGGCGCAGGAAGTAGATGGGCTCAGCACTGTGGACCCAGCGGGGGAACTCACGGCTCACGACCGTCTCTGGTATGTTCTCTGTGGTTGGCTGGAGGAGGATGTTGGGATCTGGGGTCAGGCCACGGGAGGGGCGCTCCGTGTAGGGTCGCCCACCCCGGTTCTCGGCATCCAGGAGGGACAGTGACTTCTGCATCTTGGTGTCATCCAGGTCACGGTGCAGAAGGCTGCGGAAGGGCCTGCTGTCCTGGAGGGGGTGGGAGCTCGCAGCTGGTGGCTCTGATAGGGGCACAGCGTCGATCGGTTCCCCATCTCGTTTGAAATAAACCTGCCATTGCAAGGAGGGTGTGGAGAAAGATTTTGTGCTACTTACTAACCTTAACCTCCCAATGGGCTCTCTGGTGAACTGGGCACAGGATGCCAGTTCTTCCAGAACATAGCAGTCTAGACAGTCGCCTTCACCCCACTCCTTTCCCTCTAACACCTCCAACAACCAGGAGCCAGCGTGGTACAATGGGAACACATGCAGGTCCTTGGGGCAGAGGCTTAGCCCAACCCTCATTTACCAACTGA
Organism: Cheracebus regulus; assembly: GCA_963574635.1. Lineage (NCBI taxonomy): Eukaryota > Metazoa > Chordata > Mammalia > Primates > Pitheciidae > Cheracebus > Cheracebus regulus. Next base: position 7,904 of record CAUYQU010002326.1, on the reverse strand, counting down.
TGAGGCTTTTTGAGTGTCAGTTTCCTCATTTGTCAAGATGAATAAGACACCTGCTTCGTGGGGCTGTTTGATGCTTCTGTGGAACCCTGTGGGAAATGGGGGCCTTGCCCTACACCACGGCAGCCACCTGGGCTCCAAGGGGGTGGTCCATGCCCACTCTAGGAGGGCATGGGGATGAAGGGGAAAACGGAAGGCACTGGAGATTAAATGAGATGTTGGGAGAGGATGAGGGAAGAAAGAATCTGTGTGCATGTGAGTTTTGGAGATGGAAGGCAGAAAACAGGTGCATGTGTGGGAGGAAGCTAGGTGCAGGGATGAGGTGAGCAAACATCTCCTCGCTTTCTCTGCTAATGGGGAACTCGAGTTTTGCAAGGCGGCATTTAATTTAATTTGCTGTCATTTTATTTTGGTACATGTGCCCAGAGGCCTGTGGGGATTGGGTGTATTTTTAATAAATCAGATAAATAAATCAATAGGGGGCTGGAAGAGGGAAGAGAGGGATGCAGCTTTCTGGGATGCAGGTGGAGGAGGGGAAGGAAGTGTGTGGAGGGGAGGGCTGCAGGGCAGGGAAGGAGGGAGGAGGGAATGGGGGTATGAAATGTGGGATTTTGGTCAGAGTTTGCAACACCAGTGAAAAATCTCTTAGGTATACTCAAAAGCCTGCGTTGTTTTTTCCCCCCCCATTTAGTTTCTTCTTCTTTTTTTTAAAAAAAGTGCTTTAAATGCAGGTTTGTAATTTATATCAAAGAATTTCTTTAAAGTTCTGACATCTCAGGTAAACACAGATGCCTGGGATTTGGGGAGATGAGGTTCTTTTACATGCCCGTATCTGAATGTTTTATTGCCAGGTCACAAATGTCAGGGCAGGCAGACAGGATGGCTAGGAGGGTGCCTTCCTGCAGCCCCTGGGCTGTGAAAAGTCTTTCTTGGTGCCTGTCAGGAAAGGATTTTTCTTTGTGAGAAAAAAACAGCTTTCCCGATTTTAGGGAGACTGGACCTCTTAGTGACCTCCAAAGGGGAAAATCTGGGGTCATGTCTTGTTTTCAGCAACTGGCTTTGAGTTACCTTTTCTGGTCTACTTCCTGGGGACTGAGGCTTGTCTCTGTGTCCCTGCTCACTGCCCCACCCCGTCTGGCACCCCTGCCCCCCGCCCCACCTGTTCCTCTACACCCTTGCCCCCCCGCCCCACCTGTGCCTCTGTTCAACTGCTTACTCCCCTGTCCTGGGCCTCTACATACCCATTTACCACCCCACCCCAGGTCCTGAAGCAGGGCTGACCTAGATTCCCAAGCCACACTACTGGACCATGGCTATGAGATAGTCGGGTTGGAATGAGGGGAACCATTTGGCTCCCGTCTTGAACTGTAACCCGACGTACCCATTGCTGTAGCTCCACTCCATGCTAAATCCTGGTACTGTATAGAACTCACAGGCTCAAGACTCAAAGTATCATAAAATGTCAAAACTGAAAGGGTACGCAGCCCGAACGTTCTCCAAATGGGTTTCATGTAACCCTATTGAGTTCTGAAAAGGGGCTTCGGGTGTCAATGAGGGTGACTTCACTTTTAAATGTCACATTGATGAGACTTCCCAGTATATTGTTTAGACCAAAAGGGTCCTGCTGCTTCTAAAAAAGCTGAAAAACGAATATCGTCCAGTCCCTTCAACTTCCTTGCAGAAGTAGAGGTAGAGGTGGGAGCGGGACTTCCTGCTCATGGTTGCTCAGTGAGTACAGCAAGGCCCAGCTCTCCGGATGCTGCACCTCTTACCCGAACCCCTTCAAGAGACCACGAAAAATCTCATGAACTGCACTGACAAATGTCAAAGAAACGACGTTGGATCTAATGAGTTGGTCAAAAAGGAATTTCCAGCCGATCGAGGTGGTTCACGCCTGTAATCCCAGCACATTGGTAGGCTGAGGCGTGAGGATCACAAGGTCAGGAGATGGAGACCATCCTGACTAACACGGTGAAACCCCATCTCTAATAAAAATACAAAAACTTAGCCAGGGGTGGTGGCACGTGCCTGTAGTCCCAGCTACTCAGGAGGATGAAACAGGAGAATCGCTTGAATCCGGGAGGTGGAGGTTGCAGTGAGCTGAGATTATGCCACTGCACTCCAGCCTGGACGACAGAGACTCCGGCTCAAAAAAAAAAAAAAAAAAGGAATTTCCTCTCTCTTCCCTCCCTTCCTTTCTCTCTTTCATCTCCCCCTTCCATCCTCTGCCTCCTTCTTTCAGATGGGCTTCCTGCTGACCACGTGGGCTTCTGGGAAGGGCAGCAAACTTGGGACTCAAGACATGGACTTGAGTCCCAGCTCTGTCAGCAGCACCATGGTGACCTGGGGCAAGCCCCTTTTCCTCTAGGGGCCTCCTTTCATTCGTCTCCATGGGACTCAATAACGGTTCAGGTATGCTGGATGCGGGGCTCCCCGGAAGGCCACCCCTGCTGTGAAGGTCTAGGACTCTGCCTCCAGGAGGAGTGGGGGTTCTCAGCATGGGCAGACGGGGAGCAACATGGGCACATTTGTATGCCTGGGTCAGTCCGATGGGTAAATGGGATCAGAACAAGGCAGATGGGGACAGAGTCAGCCCTAACCAACCACTCCCTCTCCAGGCACAGTGAAGACCCCTGCAGCTGGAGCAGCCCTGGAGCAGGGTGGTCTGGCAGATGGGAGGGAGCTGGGTGCTACAGGGGCACTCACCATGGGCGCTGGTTTTCCTCCAGACACGATGCAGACCAGCGTGAAGTTCTGGGCTTGGTAGCGGCTGAAGGGGGCTGGCGTGTCAGCGGCCACCACTTCAATGGAGGTTGGAGGAGCTGCCCCAAAAGGAAGCACAGGAAGACAAGGGCTTAACCGGGAGAGTCAGGAGGAGTCACTGCTGACCTAAGATGGGCCAGGTCCATGCTGGGTGCTGGGGGTGGGGGAAGGCAGATGTTGCAGAACTCCAGGGGTTGCCCTTGGCACCGACCACGTGAGGAAGATGAGATAGGGAATGTAGACAACAGCCCTTCCCTTCTAGAGCTTACAGCCTAGTGCAGAAGGAATCAAGGGCTCGCACAGATCAAAGTGTGAAGTACATCAGACCCCTGGAGGTATCACAGTGTGCTGAGGGGCTCTGCCTGAGCCTGGAAGTTCCAGGCAGACACTGCCAAGGCACCCACGCTGCTCTGTGATCTGCAATAGCAAGAGTGGGTGGGAGATAGCATGGCAGGTGGAAGGAGCTTTGAGTTTTAACACCTTGAGTTTTCACAAGCCCTGAGATTCCCAGCCTCTCAAGTAGCTGGGACCACAGGTGTGTGCCATCATGCCTGGCTTATTTTTGTGCCAAGTCCTGGCAGTAGGTTGGCCAGGAGAGAGCAGGGCAGGCCAGGGGGAATGTGGTGCCCAGCAGGGCTGGGCAGATGGGCAGGGCACAGAGAACGTGGTGTGCTGTCAGGGGGATTATGACTTGAAATGGTATGCTGGAGCAGGTTGTGACATTTTCAGGAATTCTGTGAACCAGCAGTTAACTGTTTGTAACTTGAGACAGGTCACAGTGAGTATCTTCACATCACAAAAGCCAGCAACAGCTACACTTTCAGGCTTCCCCCAACCCTTCCTCTGCCCTAGCCCCCAGAGGGCTGATTTTTCTTTAAAGCACAGGTTATGGGATTTTCTTCTTTACCTTGAGAGCAATGGGGAGGGACTGAAGGTGTTCAGTGAGAGCAGTGACGTAATCTGACTTACATTTGGAAGAAACTGAAAACAGAGTGGGAATTTCGGCTAGGGAGGAGGGTACTGTGCACTCGAATGGGGGCAGCTGGACAACTATTTGGAGCCAGGAGTCTTCCCTCCCTTCCTTTCTGGAAGTTGGCTTATTTTGGTTGGCCACCCCTCCCACTCACTCACATCCCTTCTCTCCTCACCCACTGCCCCCAGCTGGTTTGCCAAAGCCCTTGCTCCCAGACACTATGGGGCATTGAAAGGGGCAGGCACTGGGCCACGAGGCACCCTTGGGTTTGAATCTTAGCTCGGCCACCACCACCACCACGTCGTTGCCCAAGTCACCAAAACTGTGAGCCTCAGTTTCCCTATTTGCTAAATGGGAATAATATTAATACTTGGCAGACATTTTTGCAGGACGAAACCAGCTAATGCATATGAAAGGGCTTAGCATATGGTAGGAATTTGCTATTATTGTGATTTCTGCTATTATTTCCCTAACCTCCCCATAATCAGCAGAACAGGAGCCAAACCCTTAGAGCCTCGCTTGGGAAAAGCTGTCAATTCTGACTTACCCAGCCTTGGGCCATGCGCAGGGAGGAAGGCAGAGAAAATAAAGAGGTATGGGCCTTTTCTTCCTGCAGGGGGTGTTCACTCCAGTTAAGTTTAATTAAATTTGACAAACATTTCCTGACACCTACTAGGTGCTGGGCATGATGCCAGGTGCTTCCAGGAGGTGCCCAAGGATGAAACAGGTAAACACTGAGAAGTTCACAGTCAGGTGGGGGCGACAGACACACAGGCAACTCTATTTCAAGGCCCAGTGAAATGAAGTCAGGTGTGAGTCAGTCATTCATTCATTCAGGCAGCCGCCCCATGCTGTCGGCAAGAAAAGTGGAGCACACGGAAAACAATGGGAGAACAATAGATGGAGAATTGTAATTAAGCGTAAGATCTCATAAAACAGATGGTAAGCTGGATAGGAATTCTGAAAAGGGAAAAATACACCAGAGCACGTCAATTACCTAGAAGTTGCAGATTCTGCAATCTAACTTTTCCAGAACTCAACCTAAAACCTGGATCCCACACAAGAACCCACAATGGCTAACGCTTAGGAATCAGGACCTGTTCTGAATTCTTAACGCCTGAATTATTTCCCATGTTTACCATCAGTCTAGGAGCTGGGTTTCTTTATTCCCATTTTACAGATGGGGAAACTGAAGAGGTGAAGCAACTTGCTCAGGCTCACGGTGCCAGCATGAGGAAGAGTCAGGATTTGAACCCAGTCTGACCCCAGAGTCCAGACTCTGACAGGAAGCTGGGCTCCACCTCAACCTTTGGTAAGAAAAAGGGAGCTTGTGTCTATTGGTGCCTTCAGATGTAAGTACACATTTGAGCCACCGGGAATTCACTTACCCTCCACGGATGCCTTATGATCCAGTTCCATCAGGAATTCATGCTGTGGGTGGTTCTAGTTACTCAGTTACCCCAAAGATCAGTGACCTCTGCAGTTAGAGCTTAGTGTAAAACTCTGATGACTCATCATGGCATGTGTGCAGGTATCAGAACACCCTCCAAGAATCCTAGAGGCTCAGAACCAAGGTGGTGGCTCCTTTAAAATCACTCATTCTTTCTTTCTTACCTTCACTGAGCAAACAGAGATCAGACACCTAGAACCTTCCTGAGAGGGTTGCTTTTTTTGTTTTTTTGAGTCAGGGTCTTACTCTGTTACCCAGGCTGAAGTGGAGTGGCGAGATCATGGCACATAACAGCCTTGACCTCCTGGGCTCAAGTGATCAACTGTCCTGCCTCAGTCTCTCAAGTAGCTGGGACCACAGGTGTATGCCACCACGTCTGTTGTTGTTGCTGTTGTTTTAATGTTTTGTAGAGCTAGGATCTCGCTATGTTGTTCAAGCTGGTCTTAAATTCCTGGCCTCAAGCGATCCTCCCATCTCAGCCTCCCAAAGTGTTGGGATTACAGCTGTGAGCCACTGTGCTTGGCTTCTTAGACACTTGCTTTGAGGAATAAAATGTGATGGTACATATGAGGTATCTGTTATGCAGGGTAGCAATTTTAATTATTTGTATTACTATAAATAAGGTAGGTAGCATAGTACAATGGCTAAGGTTGTGGGCTCTGGATCAGGTTAGCCAGATTTCAAAGATCAGCTGTACCACTTACTGCCTGTGTGACCTTGGGCAAGTTACTTAACCTCTCTGAGCCTGGTTTCCTTAACTGCAAAATGGAATTATGAGGTACTTGTGAAGATTCAATAATCTTGTACCTGCAAAGTGTTTTGAAAGTGTTCCCAATACACATCAGCTGCTCTTATTGACATTGTGATTTAATAACATTCTTATTTGAGCTTCCTTGCTAAGGACTGGGAGAATAAAACATGGTCGCACCTTTGGAGCATTCACAGTTTAGCGAGGAGACCAGAAAATGCCCGAGAAATTTGGGGCTGTCCCATACAGCAGCCACTCACCGCATGCCGCTGGGGAGCACCTGAAATGTGATTTGTTCAAGTTCACATGTGCTGTAAATGTAAGTGTAAGGCATATCGAATTCTGAAGTTTTAATTTTTTAAGAAGAGTATAAGATAAAGTGATTTCATGTTAACATGATAACATTTTGGATAGATTGAGTTTAACACATATATTATTAGAATTAATTTCACCTTTTCTTTTTTAAACTTAATGTGGTTGTTAGAAAACTTACAGTGACTTATGCGGTTTAAGTTAAATTTCTGTTGGACAACTCTGGTCCAGATTGTCCATTTTACAAGTAAGCAAACTGAGAATACAGAGAGGCACAGATTTGGCTACAATCATACCCTAAGTCAATGGCAGAGCCTGGAATGGCCCTTAGCCTTCCAAATTCTGGCTAGGGTTCTCTGCACAGCATGGTGCTTACACACATACACACACACACACATGCATGCACACATGCACGCACACACACGCACACGCACACACACACGCACACACACACACACATTCTGGAGTTCTGCATCCACCCACACAGACCCTGATTGGAGCTATGCTCCCGTCTCTTGTCATATTTCTGAGCAGGTGTTAGCAATATGTACAAAATCAAGCTTGTAAGACAATAACAGACTTCAGTTGTATGGACGAGGACATAGAGGAGCTGTTAATATCAGCGCGACAGCCCAGGCTTCCCACACTCTCCCCATCAATATACTCTCCAGTCAGTGAGTCCTAGGAAAATGTCACTGTGCATCTCGCCACCTGTCTCCGGGTGGAGGGTTCTGAGTGCCGGCAGTCAGGGAGCCGTCTCCATCCTGGAAGCCCCGGCTGCGGACGGATGCCTCCCCCTGCACGTCACCCTTAGCATCTCCCTCTTCTCTTCCCCTTCTCTTGTTTAAATATGGCATTCCTGCCCACATAGCTCACTAAAAGCCAGCTGCAGAGCCTCGGAGTCTACAGCTTTACTTCACTTAGGCTTCCCCTAATACATTCCTCTTCCCACCCCACTCTCCCTCTCCATCTCCACCCCCACCGCATTCCCATCCCCACCCCCATCTCTCCCCACACCCCACTGTCTTCTCCATCCCCATACCCACCTCATCCACCATCTCTATTCCCATTTCACCCCATTCCTACCCTCATCCTCATCCCCACCTCCTTCACCAATCCCCATCCCCAACCCCACTCCCATCCTCACCTCATCCCCTATCTCCATTTCTGTCCCCACCCCCATTCCTACCCTCATCCTTATCCCCACCCGCTTCCCCATTTCATCCACATTCCCATCTTCATCTCCTTCCTTATCTTTATCCCCATTTCCACCCCCATTTCCATCTCCATCTCCTCCTCCATCCTTATCAGCATCCCCAGCCCCATCTTCATCTCCATCCCTATATCTACCCCTCTCCCCAACCCCATTCCCGTCCTCACCCCCATCCCCATCTCCCTCTCCATCTCCTCCCCATCCAACCCCATCCTCACCCCCACCCTCATCTCCATCTCCATCTCCCCCCCATCCATCCTCATCCTTACCCTATCTCCATCTCCATCTCCTCCCCCATCCATCCCCATCCTCACCCCATCTCCATCTCCTCCCCATCCATCCTCATCCTCACCCCATCTCCATCTCCTCCCCCATCCATCCTCATCCTCACCCCATCTCCATCTCCTCCCCCATCCATCCTCATCCTCACCCCATCTCCATCTCCTCC
>CAUYQU010002323.1:0-22863 GCA_963574635.1 Cheracebus regulus | reverse complement strand
TTACAGGTACGTGCCACCACGCCCCCCTAATTTTTGTATTTTTAGTAGAGACGGGGTTTCACCATGTTGGCCAGGATGGTCTCGATCTCTTGACCTTGTGATCTGCCTGCCTCGGCCTCCCAAAGTGCTGGGATTACAGGCGTGAGCCACAGCGCCTGGCCAGAAGTTTTCAGTGGTAGACTTTAGAATCTCTTTTTCTCAAAACAGATATTGTAATAATTTTTTTTGTAAGGGGCCCATTTTCCATCTGACATCCTATAAAAAGCTAAGATTCTTGTGAGATGTATTTTTCCTATTGGGCTAAATTGATTTGCTTTTTTCTTTTAGAGATGGGGCTTTCTGTTCCCCAGGCTGTAGTCTAATGGTGAGATCATAGCTCACTGCAGCCTTGAACTCTGGGGTCAAGGGATTCTCTCACCTTTTAAGTTCAATTATTAAGTTGTTAAAAAACAAAAAACAGGCCGAGCATGGTGGCTCACACCTGTAATCCCAGCACTTTGAGAGGCCGAGGCGGGTAGATCACAAGGTCAGGAGTTCAAGACCAGCCTGGCCAATATGGTAAAACCCTGTTTCTAGTAAAAATACAAAAAATTAGCTGGGCATGGTTGTGTGTTCCTGTAGTCCCAGCTACTCAGGAGGCTGAGGCAAGGGAATTGCTTGAACCCGGGGCTGAGGTTACAGTGAGCCAAGATCGTGCCACTGCACTCCAGCCTGGGCAACAGAGCAAGACTGTCTCAAAAAAACCCAAAAAGCAAAATAAAAGGTTACCAGCTTCCAGCCGGGCCCAGTGGCTCAAGCTTATAATTCAACAGTTTGGGAGGCTGAGTCGGGTGGATCACTTGAGGCCAGGAGCAGCCAACATGGTGAAACCCCATCTCTACTACAAATACAAAAATTAGCTGGGCATGGTGGCTCGCGCCTGTAATCCCAACTACTTGAGAGGCTGAGACAGGAGAATTGCTTGAACCCAGGAGGCGGAGGTTGCAGTGAGCCAAGATTGCATCACTGCCCTCCTGCCTGGGCAACAGAGCAAGATTCTGTCTAGAAACAAACAATGGTGAGCCTTAGGACTCAGGGTTTCTGTAAAAGGATTGCGTCGCTTCTTCAAATGGAGAAGCTCGGTCCAGTGGCTGTTCACTGCGTCGGTGTCCTGGTGCACATCAGAGCTGAGCTTTAGGTGCAGGGAGAACAGCTGCGGGGGGAGAGCTCTGAGCCCGGGACACCCTCACAGGCTGTCACATCACCTGGGCACGAGAGGATGACAGACCACTGGGAAAGGGAACGAATGTTCAACAAGATACGTTGATAATGGGATTGACAATGTTTAGCAGTTTGCAGGGCAGAGGGTGAGAGGCCCAGGCTGGAGTGCAGGGATGCAATCATAGCTCACTGCAGCCTTGAATTCCTGGCCTCAAACTCATCCTCCTGCCTTAGCCTCCCCAGGAGCTGGGACTACAGGCACACACCATTATGCCCAGGTGTTTTTTTTGGAGACTGAGTCTCACTGTGGTGCCCAAGCTCGTCTCAAACTCCTGGCCTCAAGCAATTTTCCCACTGGTTTCCCAAAGCACTGAGATTACAGGTGGGAGCCACCACACTTGGCCACTGAAGTATTTTTTTCCTTTCTCTTTTCCTTTTGAGACAGGGTCTCACTCTGTTGCCCAGGCTGGAGTGCACTGGCACGGTCTCACTGCAACCTCAGCCTTCCAGGTTCAAGAGAGTCTCCTGCCTCAGCCTCCAGAGTAGCTGGAATTACAGGCGCCTGCCTTCACGCCTGGCTAATTTTTTGTATTTTTGGTAGAGATGGGGTTTCACCATATTGGCTAGGCTGATTTCGAACTCCTGACCTCAGGTGATCCAACCGCCTTGGCCTCCCAAAGTACTGGGATTACAGGTGTGAACCACTGCGCCTGGCCTAAAATACATAAGTAAACTATTTTTTTTGAGACAGAGTCTTGCTCTGTCATCCAGGCTGGACTGCAGTGATGCGATCTTGGCTCATTGCAACCTCCACCTCCTGGGTTCAAGCAGTTCTCTGCCTCAGCCTCCTGAGTGGCTGGGATTACAGGTGCCTGCCATGACACCTGGCTAATTTTTTTATTTTCAGTAGAGACGGGGTTTCACCATGTTGGCCAGGCTGGTCTTGAATTCCTGACCTAGTGATCTGCCCGACTCGGCCTCCCAACGTGCTGAGATTACAGGCATGAGCCACCGCGCCCCACCATAAATTTTAAAATAAGTAAATGAATAAAAAGGGTGAATGTGTTCAGGAGGGAGGCTGGGAGCAGGTGCAGGCTGATGAGTATATGGGCACGGAGGTGGAGCCTGTTTATGGAGGACACCTGTGGCTGCACGTGCCCTCTCTAGGAGCCAGGAAGGGGGTTCCGCGTTCGTCGTCATGGTCATCACCACCATCCTTCTCTCTGTCTCCTCAGTTGTAAAATGAAGATAACAGATCTACTTTGTTCCTCGGTTGGATATTTTTAAGATGAATGGGTCATTATATCAGGTTTTCATGCATTTTTGTTTTTTGTTTTGTTTTGTTTGGAGAGAGTCTCGCCCTGTCACCCAGGCTACAGTACAGAGATGCCATCTTGACTCACTGCAACCTCTGCCTCCCGGGTTCAAGAGATTCTCCTGCCTCAGCCTCTTGAGAAGCTGGGATTACAGGCAGCCAGGACGCTGGGCTAATTTTTGTATTTTTGGTAGAGACAGGGTTTCACCATGTTGGCCAGGCTGGTCTTGAACTCCTGACCTCAGGTGATCCTCCCTTCTCGGCCTTACAGAGTGCTGGGATTGCAGGCACGGGCCATCATGTCCTGACTGATGCATTTTAAAATGAGATGTGCCAGGGGCTAAAACTGAGTGGGGAAAAAGAAAAAATGAGTTCAGAAAAAGAGTTGGCTGAGAACATTGCTGAGGATAATTTACCCCGCTGCAGGCTGCTAAGAACACAGACGACCACCGTACCGGCAGTGTCTGCATGGGCCAAAGCGGGACATTGTCTGGCTTTGCTCTCTGCCGCCTTATCCATATGCAGCCGACAAAGGGCTGGGGTTAGTTGAGGCTAGAATCACTGGATGCCATCCACATGCTAACACTCCACACAGGCCAGCAGGAACTGCCCCGTCGTTCTGCCCATTGATCAAGAATACGACAGTCAGAGCCACCACCACTTTGTTCCTACAGTGTGGAAAACGGCAGATCTATGAAACTTGGAAACTTTGCTCAGAGAATGTGCTTTGGGAAATTGCACTCCTCCCAGATATCTCAGTCTCACCGTCTACGTCTCACGCAGGAATGGCTGATCAAGTATTTAGAAGGGGCCACTCTCTGTCTGGGATTCTCCAAGGAGCTACTGGAATAGTAAATGCCCTTTTGGCTGCCTGGACTGTTTCTCCTGAATCTTGGCCAAAAATGGTAAAGCAGGTGCCCTCTCTCCCTTCTCCAGCTCTCTCTGCCCTCAGTCAAGCCTTCTAGCCTTGGTCAGAGCAGAACTGCCCTGGGATTCGACGCTGGTTGGGGGGCAGCTCCTCAGTTTTGAGGAGCGCCAAATCTCTCTGCCCCCAGTCCCTAACCCACATCCCCATCAAATGTTGAGAGTTCCACCATTAGGGATATAGTTGGGGCCGGGTGCGGTGGCTCAAGCCAGCATGTATTCCCAGCACTTTGGGAGACTAAAGCAGGCAGGTCATCTGAGATCAGGAGTTTGAGACCAGCCTGGTCAACATGGTGAAACCCTGTTTCTATCAAAAATACAAAAATCAGTGGGCATGGTGGTGGGCACCTGTAATCCCAGCTACTTGAGAGGCTGAGGCAGGAGAATCAGCTGAGCCCAGGAGGTGGAGGTTGCAGTGAGCTGAGATCATGCCATTACACTCCAGCCTGGGTGACAACAGTGAGACTCCGTATCAAAAAATATAAAATAAAATAAATAAATAAATAAATAAGGACAGGGGCAGTGGCTCATGTTTGTAATCCCAGCACTTTGAAAGCCCAAGGTGGCGGATCACCCGAGGTCAAGAGTTCAAGATCAGCCTGACCAACAGGGAGAAACCTCATCTCAACTAAAAATACAAAAATTAGCCGGGTGTGGTGACGCGTGCCTGTAATCCCAGCTACTCGGGAGGTTGAGGCAGGAGAATCGCTTGAACCCGGGAGGTGGAGGTTTTAGTGAGCTAAGATCATGCTATTCCACTCCAGCTTGGGCAATAAAAGCGAAATTCTGTCTCAAAAAATAGTAATAATAATGATAATAATGATTAAAATGATAATTAAAAAAATACAGTTGCCAGCATGTGACCAAAGGAAGACTGTATTTTCAGGTAATTTGTGTTAGTCTAGATTCAGGGATGGCATTCACTGGCTGTCACCTTGAGTAGCAGGGAAGTCACCAGGACCACCTACTTCCTGGCGGGAGATGGAAGAGGCTTAGGTGCATAGACTCCCATGTGAAGTGCTGAAACAGAGACACACACAGCCCATTTTGGGGGAGAAGAGCTTGTGGTGGGGGTGCTCTCTGAGTATAATTTTCTCACTATTTTGCCTAGGATCTGTAAAATCCAAAACACAGAACTGAGAAATTCCTAGAAAGGCCCCTGTTGCAGTGATGTCATTTACTGTTCAGAAGACTTTTTGGTTATAGTTCTGGGCGAGTAGGATCCACTGCTCATCTGTTTACTATCAAAAGTGTCATCTTGGCCAGGGATGGTGGCTCACACCTGTAATCTCAGCACTTTGGGAGGCTGAGGCAGGTGGATCACCTCAGGTCGGGAGTTTGAGACCAGTCTGGCCAACATGGTAAAACCCCGTCTCTACTAAAAATACAAAAAAATTACCAGGTGTGGTGGTGGGCACCTGTAATCCCAGCTACTTGGGAGACTGAGGCAGGAGAATCACTTGAACCAGGGAGGCGGAGGTTGCAGTGAGCCCAGATCACGCCATTAAACTCCAGCCTGGACAACAGAGTGAGACTCCATCTCAAAATGAATAAATAAATAAAAGAGTTACCTATAGTCTAACATTCTTCAGCTTGAGAGAAGTAAATTCTGAGTACTGAAGGCAGATTCACAGGGGCAGCTTGAACCAACTCCCTTGGTTCAAGTTCAAGAGTATTTTCTTCTAACAAAACCCATGGTCTGTTTTCCAGCAACTATAATAGGATGCTGTTATTTTTTCATTTCATCTCCTATAAAGAAATTTGGAAATTCAGCATCTTTATTTTCTTTAGAATTTTTCTGTAAAGTTTAGTTACAGAAATATGGTGTCCACTATATTTTCAAAAAATCTGGCCAGGTGCAGTGGCTCACACCTGTAATGCCAGCACTTTTGGGAGGCCAAGGCAAGTGGATCACCTGAGCTCAGGAGTTCGAGACCAGCCTGGCCAACATGGTGAAACGCTGTCTCTGCTAAAAATACCAAAATTAGCTGGGTAATTTTGAAGGAAGGAAGGAAGGAAGGAAAGAAGAAAGGAAGGAAGGAAAAGAAAAGAAGAAGAATTTTATTATTTTAGGTCTTACATTTAGGTCTTGGATCCATTCAGAGTTAATTTTTGTATATAGCATAAGGTAAGGGCCCAGGTTCATTCATTTGCACGTAGATATCCAGTTTTCCCAAAACCATTTGTTGAAAATATCCTTCTCCACTGACTGGTCTTGGGACTCTAATTTTAAAATTATTGGGCTACATGTAGGAGAGCTTATTTCTGGGCTCTGTAGTCTTTTAATTTTTTTAAATAATTTTTTATTTTTGCATGTCATCCTTGTGCAGGGGCCATGTGAGTCTTCTCCGTATCTTCCCAGTTTTAGTGTGTGCTGCCAGAATGAGCAATTCTGGGCTCTCTATTGTATTCTATGAGTCTCTTTGTCTGTCTGTATGCCAGTACTACACAGTTTATTTTTATTTATTTATTTATGTGATGTTACTGAAAGTTTATTATACTTCAATAAAAAGCTAACTAAATGCCTTTATTTTTGAATTGTACTTTTAAATTTCAAGAGCTACAGGCTTTAAAAAAATTGTTTTATATTTAAATACAAATTCCTTTGTATTTCTATTTTCTTTCAGTTAGACTCCATTGCAGGATTGTTTTCAGAACTAAAAAGCAGAGGAGCTAAAAGAAAGTTCCTTCCAGCCCTGTGACCTCTCTGCTACTCTTTTTCTAGTGTTCACAATTTAACATCTTCCTTCCACTCATTCCTGATACTCACGAACAGTGGAACGAAAACAGTTCTGTCCCATTCAGCCTTCATGAAAAAAGCCCAAACTCAGCTCCTTCTCACCATCTCCGCTGGTAAGACCAGGGTCCGAACACATTCCTCACTTGGGGTTAGTGCAGTCCCTTCATAATGAACTGAATTATGTCCTCCCAAAATTCATATGCAGAAGCCCTAATCCCGGTGTGACTGTATCTGCAGAGGGTGCCTTTTAAGACCTGAAAGGAGATGATAATGGTGGAGCCCTGATCCAATACGGCTGCTGTCCTTGGAGGAGGAGGAGACACAGGGTGCCCACGCAGGGGACAGGCCATGTGAGGACACAGCGCAAAGGTGGCTGTGCACCACCCAAGGAGAGAGGCCCCTGGAGAAACCGAACCCGCCGACACCTTGATCTGTGACTTCTAGTCTCAGGAACTGTAAGAACACAGAGGTCCGTGGCTGAAGCTGCCCAGGCTGCCGCATCTGCTCATGGCAGCCCCTGCGCAGCACAGCTCCCGACGGGTCTCTCTGTCCTGCCCTTGCCCACAGTAGTCTATTGGGACATAGAAGCTGGTGAGCCCTTTCTGTGATACTGAGCAATGAAGAAAAGAAAAAAAAGAAGCTGGGAGCCCGTTGCGAAGTGATCAGGGCACGTCTCTCTTCCGTGTAAAACTGCTGGCTTCCCCTTCACCCAGCAGCAGGCCACACCCTGACACCGGCCACAAGTGTCATTCAGCCTCTGCTCCTCTCTAACCTTGTCTCCTACAGTCTCGCCTCCTCGCCTGTGGCCTTTTTTGCTCTTTCTCGAACATTCCAAGCACAGTCCTGTTTTAGGGCCCTTGGCATTGTCCTCCCATCCCAAACAGGCTCCCTCCAGAGAGCAGTGTGACTCCCTGCACACTCTTCCTCCTCCTTCTGGGTGATCCTCAGTGTCCTGTTGTCAGTCAGGCACTCTTTCTTTCTTTTTTCTTTGAGACAGAGTTTTGCTCTTGTCGCCCAGGCTGGAGTGCAATGGTGAGATCTCAGCTCACTGCAACTCCGCCTCCAGGGTTCAAGTGATTCTCCTGCCTCAGCCTCCTGAGTAGCTGGGATTACAGGCACGTGCCACCATACCTGGCTGATTTTTGTATTTTTAGTGGAGACAGCCTGTTGGTCAGGCTGGTATTGAACTCCTGACCTTGTGATCTGCCCACGTTGGCCTCCCAAAGTGCTGGGATTACAGGCATGAGCCACTGTGCCCGTCTGAGAATTTGCATAATTTTTATAAGAAAAAAAATTCTTCAAATGAGAGTGACCATTTTGTTGTCCTGAGGACTGGATGCTATGTCAGGACAGGAAGATTCTGATCTTTTGTGCCTCTAAATCTTAGACAATGAATGGGACTAAAAATGAGCTGAAATCACTGTGGGAAGGTCAGGACTTCTTTGCTTGGGAGATCTTTGAGAGTTGGCTTGCTGATTTTAAAATGTTTTCAGGCTGGGTGCCGTGGCTCACGCCCGTAATTCTAGCACTTTGGGAGGCCAAGGTGGGCGGATCACCTGAGGTTGGGAGTTCGAGACCAGCCTGACCAACATGGAAAAACCTCATCTCTACTAAAAATACAAAATTAGCCAGGCACAGTGGCGCTCCCTGTAGTCCCAGCTACTTGGGAGACTGAGGCAGGAGAATCGCTTGAACCCGGGAGGTGGAGGTTGCGGTGAGCCCAGATCACAACATTGCACTCCACCCTGGACAACAAGAGTGTAACTCTGTCTCAAAAAAATTAAAATAAATAAATAAAAATAAAATGTTTTCAATTCTAGCTCTCTTGTCATTGCAATCCGGTTGAATCCTCCTAAGGTAACAAAAACATGCTCTTGATCAATTTGAGACTCCAACATTCTTTAACCAAAATTTATTTATTTTCATGATTCTTTCCTTCTTCTGATCTATGTATTTTCCTCTTTGCTTTATTTATTTATTTGTTTATGTATTTATTTGAGACAGAATCTTGCTCTGTCACCCAAGCTGGAGTGCAGTGGCATGATCTCAGCTCACTGCAACCTCTATCTCCCGAGTTCCAGAGAGTCTTCTGCTTCAGCCTCCCGAGTAGCTGAGATTACAGGTGTGTGCTATCATCTCTGGCTAAACTTTTTGTATTTTTTGTAGGGGTGGGGTTTCACCTTGTTGGCCAGATTGGTCTTGAACTCCTGACCTCGGGTGATCCACCCGTCTCAGCCTCCCAAAGTGATGGGATTGCAGGCGTGAGCCACTGCACCTGGCCGTATTTATTTATTTTTGAGACAGGGTCTCACTCTGTTGCCCAGGCTGGAGTGCAGTGGTAGTACAATCATTGCTCACTGCAGCATCTCCCTCCCTGGGCTCCGGTGATCCTCCCACCTCAGCCTCCTGCATAGCTGGAACTACAGGCACATGCCACCACTCTCGGCTAATTTTTCTACTTTTTGTAGAAAGGGTGTCTTGCTATGTTGCCCAAGTTGGTCTTGAACTCCTGGGATTACAGGTGTGAACCACCATTCTGGCCTCAGCCTGCTTCTTTATTGTTTATTGTCTAAATTTGTCTATTGAGAGAATGAATGAATGAATGAAATTTCTTCATGTTCTTCCTACCTGTAGGCATCCTCCTGCTATCTGATTTTATTCTAAAAGACCTCAGATGCGAAGCCTAAGGAGCCTGTTTGTGCAAAGAATTAGAGACAAAGTCCTGACTGCTTCTCAGATGCTCAGGCTCATGACCTTCAGTGGGGATTTAAGAGTCCATGAGACTCTCGGGACCTGGGTCATAGCAGAAGATAACAGGCCATGAAAACTGGGTCCTTTTTACTCTGATCCTTATGCTCAAGTCAGACAAGCACAAGCCAACTGGCTGCTGTGCTCTCATCTCTCAATAGGGGATAACTATATGCGAATTGCATATCATTAACAAAAGTTGGTGCTGTGAATTGGGGTGCCAGCTGCCACTGGCCGTCATTAAAATGGAGTGTTATGGTGTTACAATTCTGGTAAATGCAAAACCGTCTTGCAGCGAGTGGGAACCCATGAAGAACGAATCTCATTAAACACAAGTACTTACTCAGATGGTTCCATCAAACTCCCTCAAATGCCACTTACTGTGCGCCTGGGAGATGCAGGTGGAAGCACACGCCCTTTGATGTGTGTCACAGAGTGGCAGCTGCCTCAAGCACAACAAAGCTCCTGCTCTGTCATAGCTTCAGTGTGGACGGAAATTGAGGGAGGATGACACAGCTGTATTTCGGAGCAGTGGGCATTTAGTGACATCCAAGGAGACAAATAAGCCTCTTACATTCATTAGTATCTTGATAAGCCTGATTATGCAGCAGTGAATGGTGAATGGCTCTGACTTCTCAGGAAAATGAAATGAGAAGAAACAGCTAAGGGGGGTGGCTCTTTCCTGGAGCAGCTGTGAAGTCCCCTCAGGAGGTGGTGAACCCCGGAGAGCCACTGATGGTATACAAAGAACAGCAGCTGAAAACGAGCCTCTGGGGGTCACCATCCCGAAGACCCTCCAACCTGGCTGGCCCGGAAGGGCAGAGGAGAGGGCGCCCTGAGCTGAGCTGCCAGGTGACAGCTGCAGCCGCAGCCCCAGCAGACCCCACGAGTCGTTTTTCTGGGCTGAAGCTGGAAGTGTGGATGGCGGCCCCAATGCAGCTGTTTGGGTAATGCAGACCATTTGTTAGTGCATCTGGTGTCGGTGATTCGGTTGCTATTGTACATATTTCATGTCACGTTGAGTATTAAGGATGAAGACGGTCGCCCACGGAGGCACGGAGTGTGGAGAAAGAACCCACTTCTGTGCCAGTCATGGGGTCATGAGGTTAATATGCTTCTTTGGCTCCACTAAAAACTCTGCTAATTGAGGCACGGCTCCGGTCCCGGAATGTAGGAAGCTCTCCTCCTCTGGGCGTCACTGTATGATGTGGATACTTCATTTCACCACCTCTTTCTGGGGGTGACTCCCTCACCCCAACTGCCTTTCCCAGGAGGCTGCCAAGTGCCAGGGCAGCTCTTCCCCAGAAGTGGGTGTGGGTCATGTTTTTAATGCCAGTTATTTATCATTAACTCTGAAAAGAGCTTAAGTCATAGACATGAGATAATTTCATAAGAGGATGTAATTCCATGAGAGTCAATACACTCGAGATACAGTGATTAGATGAGGTTACTAGACTACACATGGGCAAGGAGGGCTGTTTGAGGCCAAGTTTGGTAATCTCAGTGCTATGGGAGGCTGAGGCGGGAGGACCACATGAGGCCAGGAGTTCAAGACCAGCTTGGGCAACATAGCAAGATCCCATCTCTACCAAAAAAATTTTTTTTAATGAGCTGGGTTTGGTGGTGTGTACCTGTAGTCCCTTCTAGCTACTTGGGAGGCTGAGAAGGGAGGATCTTTTGAGTCCAGTTCAAGACTGCAGTGAGCTATGGTGGTGCCACTGTACTCCAGCCTGGGCAACAGAGTGAGACCCTGTCTCTAAAAACAAAAAACAACAAAAAACAAAAAAGCTAACTTAATACAATTTAAATGCTGTGTGAATATTGTTTGTTAGGGAATAATGACAAGGAAAGAAAACCCTATACATGTTTAGCACAGACGCAAATTTTTTCCTAATATTTTTCAGACTCCTGAGCGCAACTGACCTTCCTGCCTTAGGAGTGGTGCAGTCTCGGCTCACCGCAACCTCCTCCTCCCAGGTTCAAGTGATTCTCCTGCCTCAGCCTCTCAAGTAGATGGGACTACAGGCATGTGCCACCAGGCCCAGCTAATTTATGTATTTTTAGGAGAAATCGGGTTTCACCATATCAACTAGGCTGGTCTCAAACTCCTGACCTCAGGTGATCCACCCGCCTTGGCCTCTCAAAACTCTGCAATTACAGGAGTGAGCCACCGCACCCAGCCCATATATATATATATATATATATATATATATATTATTTATTTATTTATTTATTTATTTCGAGATGGCGTCTCGCTCTGACGCCCAGGCTAGAGTGCAATGGTGCGATCTCGGCTCACTGCAACCTCCGCCTCCCAGTTCAAGTGATTCTCCTGTCTCAGCCTCCCAAGTAGCTCAGATTACAGGTGGGCGCCACCATGCCCAGCTAACTTTTGTATTTTTAGTAGAGATGGGGTTTCACCATGTTGGTCAGGCTGGTATCAAACTCGACCTGGTGATCTGCCCGCCTCAGCCTCCCAAAGTGCTGTGATTAGGGGTGTGAGCCACTGTGCCCAGCCCCTAATATTTCTGATTGGTGGTTGATTGAATCCATGGTTGTGGATCCACCGATGTAGAGGGCATAACTTCCGGCACCTTGCTTCTGTCTGGTATTTATGAGTTACGAGGATTAGAACTGGATTTTTAAAGAGTATCTTTGAGGGGCAAAGAAGACTTTGGACTAACACTCCCTTTAGATCCCTGTAGAATCTAACTTAGCATTTAGAAGGAAAAGAAGGCTGGGTGCGGTGGCTCATGCCTGTCATCTCAGCACTTTGGGAAGTCGACATTTGCTTGAGTCCCAAAGTTCAAGACCAGCCTAGCCAACATAATGAGACCCCCATCTCTATAAACAGCAACAACAACAACAAATTTTTAAAAAAGGAAATGAAATTCTTGATGTTAACTCAAAGCTCTCCACACAAACATAACACTTTGCCAAAGCGATTTGCATGTTAACAAGGGAGAATTCCATATTAACATATGATATTGACTCATGGGGCTGATGGGGAGAAACATGATATAGGAGCAGCCACAGAGCCTCCTGGTCATCTGGGTCCAGGTTTCTCAGCTCTAGGCTCTTGGTGGATTCAGTCATTGACATATTTGTGAGCAAATGGTGTGTGGGCTTATGTCAGGCAAACATATGTGAATGAATCAGAAGCACTGTTTCAAAAATCCAAGCTGTTCATGAAATCAAGAAATGAAACACAGGCAGAAACATCAACACTGTGCCACTCAGAGGCAATCTTCAGACAGCTCTAATGTGGAATGAGTAAAGTCAGATGCTGAGTCCTGAAATCCTCAGTCTGTCCTTGTTTTCTTTCTTATGTTGCAGTATTGAAACTCAGAACATGTCACTCTGATCAACAAGTTGATTTTGACTAACAGTTTCAAGGCCTGAACAGAAGTGGGCCAAGCTGTAGAAATCAGATTTCAGTCCGGGTGTGGTGGCTCATGCCTGTAATCCCAGCACTTTGGGAGGCCGAAGCGGGCGGATCACGAGGTCAGGAGATCGAGACAATCCTGAATAACACAGTGAAACCCCGTCTCTACTAAAAATACCAAAAATTAACCAGTTGTGGTGGCATGAGCCTGTAATCCCAGCTACTCGGGAGGCTGAGGCAGGAGAATTGCTTGAACCCGGGAGGCAGAGGTTGCAGTGAGCTGACATCGCACCACTGCACTCCAGCCTGGACAAGAGAATGAGACTCCATCTGAAAAAAAAAAAAGAAAGAAAGAAAAGAAATGAGATTTAAATTTAAAGAAGCTACTTGTTATGTGGATATGATGATTTCCAGGTAGTATCTCTCTCTGCCATCAGATGCCACTTCTGGCCAGGTATGGTGACTCACACCTGTAATCCCAACACTTTGGGAGGCCAAGGTATGAGAATCACTTGAGGCCAGGAGTTCAAGACCAGCCTGGGTAACATCGTGAGATCCTGTCTCTAAAAAAAATTAAAAACTAGCCAGGCATGGTGACTAGTGTCTGTAGGCCCAGCTATGTAGGAGGCTGAGGTGGGAGGCTCACTTGAGCCCAGGAGGTCGAGGGTGCAAGTCAGCCAGGATCATACCACTGTGCTCCAGCCTGGGCGACAAACTGAGACCCTGTCTCTAAAAAAAAAAAAATGCTATTTCTGACCTATCTGGACTGTCCAAAGGAAAAGCTGTCTACAGGTTAATAGGCTGCAGTTATTAAATTCTGCCTTTAAGAATCGGAACGCATATCACATAATAAGCCTGTTGAGTGATAGTCTGTGTAGGAATCCTGGCATTCAGCTGGAGTAGGAAACAACTCACTTCATAGCTTCTGAATTTCTGCTTTCTTTAAAAGGTACCTCTGGCCGGGCGCGGTGGCTCACGCCTGTAATCCTAGCACTTTGGGAGGCCAAGGTGGGTGGATCACCTGAGGTCAGGAGTTCAAGACCAGCCTGGCCATCATGGTGAAACCCCATCTTAAAAAAAATAAAAGATACTTCTTCCACATCTTCTCTCCTTGTGAGGTGATCAAATGTTGATATAGAAATGAATTCGCCATCTAAGACCAATCTTCGCTTTTTGTGTAGAGCACCCCCAAAATTCTGAGGGCTCCCTTTCTCGACTTACAGTTGCTTCAGGTGGAAATTACTTGAGCTTCCGATTTTGCTTCCATCATTACCCACATCTTACTAGACCGTTTTCCATGCTGATGTAATTCGTGTTCCTAAGAATCAGCTGTATCCCTTTACCATGAATAACTAGTTTCTAGAATGGAAAAGGATGTGTAGAAATGACTCGTAAGCTTTTGTCTTTTTCAAACAGCACTGATTATTATGGTTAATGACAATGTATTATATATTTGAAATTGCTAAGAGAGTAGATTTTAAATGTTCTCACCACAAAAAAAGATGCGTATGTAAGGAAATTGATATGTTAATTTGCTTTAGTCATCCCATCAGTGTTCATATATGCAAACATCATCCTGTACACCATAAGTACATACAATTGTTGTTTGTCATTAGAAAAATAAGTGTAGGCTGGGCACGATGGCTATTCCTGTAATTCCAGCACTTTGGGAGGCTGAGGTGGGTGAATCACCTGAAGTCAGGAGTTCGAGACCAGCCTGGCGAACATGGTGAAACCCCTGTCTCTACTAAAAATACAAAACATTAGCAGGATGTGGTGGTGCATGCCTGTAATCCCAGCTACTCTGAAGGCTGAGGCAGGAGAATCACTTGAAGCCGGGACGCAGAGGGTGCAGTGAGCCGCGATCACACCCTTGTACTCCAGCTTGGGTGAGAGAGCGAGACTCTGTCTCAAAAAAAAAAAAAGTATGTGATAGGCCAAGGGAGCACTGATTGTGAGATTTGCTGCTTCTGGGCTCCGAGTCGTTTGCATCTAGGAGTGTTCCTGGTGGACCGGGTGAGAAGATCCTTAGGAAATGAAGGTTTTTCCTGCATATTCTTTTCAGGAAAAGTAAAACAAGTTTTCAGCCTGGCATAGGAGGCAAGTAGATATCATTGATCATTAGTAGGTGACTTTCCTGAAAATGTGAGTACTATTTCTGTAGGTAGTATATTGCTTTTTGGTTCAACTTACCAGATGCTTGTGGAAATGGTTACCATTTGAACTACACGACCATCTACTCAAAAGGATCAACAAAATTGGTTTAGGTGTCCAGGAACATCTTCTGTATGCATTTCTCTCTTCTTCTTCTTCTTTTTTCTTTTGAGACAGAGTCTTGCTCTGTTGCCCAGGCTGGAATGTAGTGGTGCGATCTCAGCTCACTGCAACCTCCCCCCCCAGGTTCAAGCGATTCTCCTGCACCACCACGACCAGCTAATTTTTGTATTTTTAGCAGAGACAGCGTTTCACCATGTTGGCCAGGCTGGTCTCAAACTCCTGACCTCAAGTGATCTGCCCGCCCTGGTCTCCCAAAGTGCTGGGATTACAGGCATGAGCCACTGCACCTTGCCGGCATTTCTTTTTTCTTTCTTGCTTTCTTTTTTTTGGTTTTAAGACGGACTCTTGCTCTGTCACCAGGCTGGAGTGCAGTGGCACAATCTCGGCTCACTGCAACCTCTACCTCCTGAGTTCAAGTGATTCTTCCGCCTCAGCCTCCTGAGTAGCTGGGACCACAGGCACGTGCCACCGTGCCCGGCTAATTTTTTTGTATTTTTAGTAGAGATGGGGTTTTACCATATTGGCCAGGATGGTCTCGATCTCTTGACCTCATGATCCGCCTGCCTCGGCCTCCCAAAGTGCTGGGATTACAGGCGTGAGCCACCGCACCCAGCCTCTTTGCTTTTCTTTCTTTCTTTTTGCTCCCTTCCTTCCCTCCCTTTTTTCTTCCCTCTTTCTTTCCCTCCGTTCCCCCCCTTCCCTCCTTCCTTCCTCTCTCTCTCTGTCCTTCTCACTTCTCTTTCTTTCTCTTTCTTTCCTTCTTTTCTTTCTCTTTCTTTCTTTTCTTTGTTCTTCTTTCTCTCTCTTTCTCTCTCTCTCCTTCCTTCCTTCCTTCTGACAGGGCCTCACTCTGTCACCCAGGCTGGAATGTACTGGTGCAATCATAGCTCACCACAGCCTAGAACTTCTGGGCTCACATGAACCTCCGGCCTTAGCCTCCATGTCTGTCTAATTTTAGATTGTTTTGTAGAGATCTGATCTCACCATGTTG
Source organism: Cheracebus regulus (assembly GCA_963574635.1). Classification (NCBI taxonomy): domain Eukaryota; kingdom Metazoa; phylum Chordata; class Mammalia; order Primates; family Pitheciidae; genus Cheracebus; species Cheracebus regulus. The sequence continues at coordinate 7,283 of CAUYQU010002323.1, read as the reverse complement.
CACAGGCTGGTCTCAAACTCCTGGGCTCAGCAGTCCTCTGTCTTTAGCCTCCCAAAGTGCTGGAATTACAGGCATCAGCCATCTCACTTGGCCAAGCACGTGAGTTTCTTTATCATGCTAGAGTAATTTGGCCATACGGAGGCTAATTTGAAAATACATCAAGTTTAAGCTATGAGATGATAATTTTTAATTAACAAGAGAAATGAGTTGTTCTTTCTCTTTTCCAAATTATTCCACAAGCCAATCCATCACATGAGGCCAGGTGGTCATCTGTCAGAGACGAAGATGCACTAATGAGAAGCTGACGTTCTAGACTTCCAGGCTATGGATGGCGACGACAATGTCTGATATTGCCCTAAGATTCTGTCTACGGAGTTAATTAAATGTCAGCCAAACAGTCTCACTTGGGGAATAACAGCTCACACTCACAACCCAGAGAATCAGAAAATGTATACAAATCACACGTCCAATAAGGGGCTTGTATCCTGAATATATAAAGAAACCTTACAACTCAACAATAAAAGAGGGCTGCGTGTTATTTCAAAGAGATGGAAAGAAAATTTTTTTTTTTTTGAGATGGAGTTTCATTCTTGTCACCCAGGCTGGAGTGCAATGGCACGATCTTGGCTCACTGCAACCTCTGCCTCCTGAGTTCAAGCAATTCTCCTGCCTCAGCCTCCCAAGTAGCTCAGATTATAGGCACACACCACCACGCCCAGATAAATTTTTGTATTTTTAGTAGAGATGGGGTTTCACCATGTTGGCCAGGCTGGTCTCAAACTCCCGACCTCAGGTGATCCACCTGCCTCAGCCTCCCAGAGTGCTGGGATTACAGGCGTGAGGCATCTTGCCCAGCCGGACAGAAACTTTTGCTTTTGAAGCAGAAGCATCAAGGTAGTCTTCTCAACCGTCCCCTCTTCTAGGAGCTTGTATTTGTCATGCCTCTTTGCCGTGGTTCACATCCAGACATTATATGGATCCTACCACTTTGTGGCATAGGGCAGAGTTCATCAAGTCCCTTCTGGCTGGGGCAGGCCTGGAGTCGGGGATTTGGGACTCTGGGGATGACGAGAGAGCTGGGGAGGCCAGGACGGGCACGTTCCGGCAGTTCTTTCTGCAGAGGGGGAGCTCCCACAGCTGGCACTCCATGCCTCGATCCAGGATTCCAGGATGGGGCTGGCAGAACACCACCCACTCATATTTCATTTAAAAGGTAAGGTAACATCTTACCTTCCCAGAATATCCTCCTCACATTGCACTACCTTGTGCTATTTTTGTTTTTTCATTTGTTGGTTGAGACATGGTCTTGCCCTGTCACTCAGGCTGGAGTGCAAGTGACACAGTCTTGGCTCACTGCCACCTCAACCTCCCTGACTCAAGTGATCCTCCCGCCCCAGCCTCCTGAGTAGCTGGGAATGCAAACATGCACCACCACGCCTGGCTAATTTTGAAATTTCTTGTAGAGAGGGGGTCTCACCTTGCTGCCCAGGCTGGTCTCAAACTCCTGGGCTCAAGCAATCCTCCTGCCTCGGGTCCCAAAGTGCTGGGATTACAGGTGTGAGCCACTGTGCCCGGCCTCGTGTTATTTTTGAGTTAGGCTGTTGATGCAAGGTCAGCTGATAACTGTTTTCTGTTTCCTGGCGATGCTGTGGTTGCTCCATTCTGCTCATTTTCTATCTCCAGAGACGGTGTTTACAGAGCAAGTGCTGGTCACTTGGCAGACGCTCAGTAAAGACAGATTGGTTGATTGACTGACTGGTTGGTTGACTGACTGATTATAGGCTCCCTGCTCTCTGCTTAGGTCAGGGCGGCAGAGCTAACGGTAAATGCAACCATCTGAGGCGGGGGGCGGGGGGCAGTGAGGAGTGTGCTTTGTAAATTTGGAGAGTGTGCTCTGCTGCAACTGGCTTAAAGGTCTAGAAAACCAGCCAGGTGCAGTGGTGCATGCCTGTAATCCCAGCACTTTGGGAGGCTGAGCCAGGCGGATCACCTGAGGTCAGGAGTTCGAGACCAGCCTGGCCAACAGGGTGAATTAAAAAAAAAATTAGCCAGGCCTGGTGGCGTGCATCTGTAATCTCAGCTACTTGGGAGGCTGAGGAAGGAGAATTCCTTGAACCAGGGAGACAAAGGTTGCAGTGAGCCAGGATCACGCCATTGCACTCCAGCCTGGGTAAGAGAGTGAAACTCAAGTCTCAAAAAAAAAAAAAAAAAGGCCAGAAAACCACTTCATTGGCTAGGAGCAGTGGCTCACGCTTATAATCCCAGCACTTTGGGAGGCTGAGGTGGGCAGATCACTTGAGGTCAGGAGTTCGAGACCAGCCTGACCAACACGGTTGGCAACAAATGCAACATGCCATTATTCTGACTTGATACATAAAGATTCCAAACTGATAAAGTTGGAAATCATACATGTGTATGCACACAAGTGCACACTCACACATACACACTGCAACGTGGTGAAACCCTGTCTCTACTAAAGTACAAAAATTAGCTGGGGGTGGTGGCAGGCACCTGTAATCCCAGCTACTCAGGAGGCTGAGGCAGGAGAATCACTTGAACCCAGGAGGCAGAGGTTGCAGTGAGCCGAGATCACACCACTGCACGCCAGCCTGGGCAACAAGTGAAACTCTGTCTCAAAACAAACAAACAAACAAACAAAAACAAAAACCACTTCATCTGAGAGATTCAGTTCTGAGTTAAGGGTTGTATGATTAAGACCAGAGGGGCATCAGAACACTCACAACTTCAGGATTAAAAAGTCATGGGGTTGGCGGGGCTGGGCAAGAGAGTTCATTTGCAGCAGCTCCCAGGCTGCTCTGCGATTTTGGGGGGCTCAGGGCTATGAGCCGACAAACAAAAGTGTTACAAGGGCTGCTGGTTTCTGGCTGAATTCACTAGTCAGAAATATGGCCAGTATTTTCCCCCATGAGCTTCACGGTCTCCTCCTGCAAAGAGGCTAGCAGATTCATGCATTTGAACTGCACCGAGAAAATATAACTCCACTGGTATTCTTGAACTTGCAGTGTTTATCTTCAGGTGTAATGTTAAACATGGAGGATACGAATTGCATTGTAAGTCAGAGACATTTTTAGCTGCCATCCCTGCAGTTGGAGCTGACTCAGCAAATGTATGGTTTTTGATTTATTGTGCCTGGCAAAAGTTATTATACCAAGGCATGTTCTTTATTATAAACTTTTCTTATATAATAACAGACAATTTGGCCAGGCTAGTTGCTAAATTAAGTTCACCACTAGTCAAACTCAGCTGTTTCATTTAAAAGGTTATTGACCGTTAACATTTTTACAAGTGTTTAACCAGACTAGTAAGTACTCTTAAAATGGAAACTTTGTGATAACCACACTCTCTGCCTGATAAGTAAAAATATGTACTGTAAAGCCCCACCCACTACCCACAAAAAGAAAAATTATAGCATATACATATATACACACACACCTCCTTTCAGCTGAAATCTTATAATTTGTTACATATGATTATGGAACAAGAACAAATAAGAAAATGGTTCAGGCTCTGAGGAAATTTTAGCAATAAAGTATGTTAGAGTGGCTTGTAGTATGTTTAAATAAAGCTTAAAAGAAAATCACTCTGCCCTGATAGGTAATAAATGTAGAAACACACACCCTTGGTCTGGTGTGGTGGCTCTCCCCTGTAATCCCAGCACTTTGGGAGGCTGAGTGGGGGGCGGGTCACCTGCGGTTGGGAATTGGAGATCAGCCTGGCCAACATGGTGAAACCCTGTCTCTACTAAACATACAAAAATTAGCCAGGCATGGTGTCGGGTGCCTGTAATCCCAGCTATTCTCCGGAGGCTGAGGCAAGAGAATTGCTTGAACTCAGGAGGTGGAGGTTGCAGTGAGCAGAGATCGAACCACAGCACTCCAGCCTGGGTGACAGAGTGAGACTCTGTCTCAAAAAAAAAAAGAAAGAAAGAGAGAAACACACACACCCTATTTTGTATTTTCAAATGAATAAAATTTGGATGCAAAGGAGTTCACCTTGAAGAGACAAGGCCTTTTTTAGTTATCAAAGATATGTCCTTTGCCAGGAGATTTCAAAATCCATGCCACATATAACTGAAAAACATGAAGGCTTAATTGGCCGGCTTTCCTTATGTGATAATAAAATGATCTGTTCTCTTAACCTCTCATTTTTATGCTTGGCAGGAATGTGACTGTACTCAAACCAAAAAGACATCTGCTAGCCATTTGCAGTCTCAGAACGGCCCACAGTTTTACGGAGCTTCATCTGAAACTCTGATTCATTTTTGAAAAAGTTAGCTAATGCAAGTGGGAGTGAGGGCAGCGGCTCCTCGCCTTGGGGATCGGCGGAGGAGTCATTTCTGCCAGCCTGGGTTAGAGTTCTGAGCTCTGCCTCCCAGGATTTGTCCTGATGAACTCCGGCTTTTGGGGCTGCCTCAGAGAGAGCGGTGGTAGGTGGGAGGCGCCTGTGTTGGGCCTGAGATTTGGTGCTGAGAATTCGGTCTCCTGCTTAGTAGTTGTACTTTTTTTTTTTTTTTAGATGGAGTCTCGCACTGCTGCTGGGCTGAAGTGCAATGGTGTGATCGCTGTCGCCCTGCCTGGAGTTCAGTGGCGCGATCTCGGCTCACTGCAACCTCCACCTCCCGGGTTCAAGCGATTCTTCTGCCTCAGCCTCCTGAGTAGCTGGGATTATAGGTGCGTGCCACCACACCTGGCTAATTTTTTGTATTTTTAGTAGAGACAGGGTTTCACTATGTTGGCCAGGCTGGTCTCGAATTCCTGACCTGAGGATCTGCCTGCCTCGGCCTCCCAAAGTGCTGGGATTACAGGCATGAGCCACCGCGCCCGACCCCTACTTTTAATTTAATTCAATTTTTACTCCTGTCTTACTCTGACAGATGGGTATATTCTGACTTGATACAGAAAGTTTCCACACTCATAAAATTGAAAACCATACATCCATTTGCATACAAGTGCACACACACACACACATACATGCACATGTATGCACACTCACACATGCACACTGCAATTGAGGGAAAAACAGCCCAAACCTTGGCCTCACACAGAGAGGGCTTCCAATCCAGTTCAGTTACTCAGAGCTGTATGACCTTAGGGAAATTAATTAACGTTCTCATTTTCTTATTTAGAAAATGAACATCATAAAGCCTGCTTTGATGGAGATGACATGATATATGTCATGTTCCTGGAACAGAGGGCAGTATTATTTTATATGGCTGGCGGGCTTCTTCCTCCTGTCCCCCACTTTGTGCCATCTAACTGAAGATCTATTTTAGGTCCTGATGTTTGCACAGACCCATTCAGAGGATAGATTTGGAAATCTGGACAGATTTTATTTTTCCTGTTGCCAGAAGGAAAACAAATGACAAGCCTGTTTTAGGTCTCACTAGTGGTGCACTTTCCTCACCGCCTAAATATCTGCACGGGCCTACAGTGGAAAGAGATGAGCTTAGGCTGGGTGAGATTGGGAGCGTTGCTTAATTGCTTCGAATTTGAGTTTGTTCAGATAGAAACCAAAGAGATAAATATCTACCCTGAAGAATCATCTCCACATGATAAATAATATATGTAATACAAATGGTGGTTGCTTTTTACTCTCATATTGCCTACTATTTCTTTTTCTCTTTCTTTTGTTTTGTATTAGGAATTCAATGTGGAATTGCTTAATATTTCCAAGGACAGTCACGAATACCTCAGAGGATGCCCCCCAGAGAAGAGACGGCAAACTAATTATGGGAAATATGGGTGACCTCAACACTGAAGCAAAATATGATTCAGCCAGACATACGGTAGTTTCCTAGTAAGAAATATTTCCAAACCATTGCACGATCTACCTTTTTTAATTTTAACCTATTCTATGGGTAGACAGGAAATTAAAATTCTGATCCATATTCCTCATCCCCAATCATCTGTATTTTCAGGAAATACAAATACATGTTAATAAGTGGATTGTTGTGGCAATAAAAAATAGATTCTGAGTTGGGTGCAATGGCTTAAGTCTGTAATCCCAGCACTTTGGGAGGCCGAGGTGGGCAGATCACTTGAGGTCAGGAGTTCAAGACCAGCCTGGCCAACATGGTGAAATGCTGTCTCTACTAAAAATACAAAAAATTAGCCAGGCATGGTGGTATGTGTTTGTAGTCCCAGCTACTTGGGAGACTGAGGCAGGAGAATCACTTGAACCCTGGAGACAGAGGTTGCAATGAGCCGGGATTGAGTCACTGCACTCCAGCCTGGGCAGAGCTGGAGACGCCATCTCAAAAAAAAAAGAAGAAAAGAAAAGATTCCTGCCAGGAGCAATAGCTCGTGCCTGTAATCTCAACACTTTAGGAGGACGAGGTGGGCAGATTGCTTGGGCCTAGGAGTTGGAGACCAGCCTGGGCAGCATAGTGAGACCCCATTTCTACAAAAAACAAGGAAAATCAGCTGGGGATGGTGGCATGTGCCTGTACATCCATAAGTAGGCTAAGGTGGGAGGATTGCTTGAGCCCAGGAGGTCAGGACTGCAGTGAACTGCAATGGCACCACAGCACTCCAGCCTGGGTGACAGAGCAAGACTCTGTTTCAATTATAAAAAAATAAAATAAAATAAGACTCCTAGGCTAAATATCTATTGTTGTAGGATTATTTGATTTTGTTAAGTTTTACCATCCTTGCTCCTATTTCATGGGTTTTATAAATATAGGACAAAACAAAGTTATTTCTCAGGAGTCAGCAGTGTGCAAGAGAAAGATGTGGGAGGACTCACTGTCTGGACAGTTTGTTGGTTCAAATGAGGCCTTAAGTCCCACCTCCAGCCCCTGCCTACTCAGGAACTGCCTCTGTGCCCACAAGGAGCTACTGAGACCTGTTTTTTGGCCTGGGGACACTTGCTTTTTTTTTTTTTTTTTTTTTTTAAGTAGAGACAATCTTTGGCCATGTTGCTCAGGCTGGTCTCGAACTCCTGGACTGGAACGATACACCTGCCTTGGCCTCCTGAAATGCTGGGATTACAGGCACGAGCCACCGCTCCCATCCAGGGCACTTCTTCTTGTTACTCTATATCTCCTTGGACCCAGAAGGTCAGCCATACCTAATTTCTATCCAGGCCTCTCACTTCCGAAGAGGTTATGATAACAAAATTGTTATCTAAAATCACTTTTTTTTTTTTTGAGACAGCGTCTCACTCTGTCGCCAGATGCCAGGCACCAGGCTGGAGTGCAATGGCGCGATCTCGGCTCACTGCAACCTCCGCCTCCCGCATTCCAGCAATCCTCCTGCCTCAGC
>CAUYQU010002321.1:0-16470 GCA_963574635.1 Cheracebus regulus | reverse complement strand
TGGGGAGTTGGGGGAGATAGCATGGGGAGAAATGCCAGATATAGGTGAAGGGAAGGAAGGCAACAAATTACACTGCCACGTGTGTACCTATGCAACAATATTGTATGTTCTTCACATGTACCCCAAAACCTAAAATGCAATAAAAAAAAAAAGAGATCTAATTGGCAGGCTGTTCAGAAAGCACAGTGACATCTACTTCTAGCCGGGCCTCAGGAAGCTTCCAATTATGGCAGAAGGCAAAGGGGGAGCAGGCACATAACGTGGCGGGCGGTGGCGGGGAGTGGGGGGGAGAGAGAGAGAGAGAGAGACAGAGAGAGAGAGACAGAGACAGAGAGAGAGAGAGAGACAGAGAGAGAAAGTTTGTGGAGGGACATGCCACACATGTTTAAACAACAAGATCTCACCAGAATTCACTATCATGAAGAGAGCACTAAACAATGAGGCATCTGCCCTCAGGATCCAAACATCTCAATCCAAAGATTGAAAACCAGTGCTCTAGGTTGACTTTTCCTAATTCTACTTTAACTTCATCATGCTTTATTTGTGTGACACAAATATCCATTCTTAGAGCATTTGAATCAATCAACTTCATATGGTGAGTTCAGTCAGTAATTGTTTATTGAGCACCTATTTCATGCCTGACACCGTAGTCTCTTCTGGGGGTATAAAAGTGAACAATAAACTACTGTTCCAAGGAGGTTAAAATCTATTTGAAAGGAAGTTTAGTGTATAACTTATTTCCTCTGTAAATTAATCAGATTAATATTTTAATTGTGGACCATTGGAGATTGCATTCTGATTTTTCTTTTTGCCAGAAGGATGATTGATGGTGCTATATTCAACCTTTAGGGCATCAATAGTAAAATAAGCATTGCAACCATGAAACCCTTCAATCCTCAGCACAGTCTATGCCCAGCTCAGAGAGCATAGAATGCTGCCAGCTCTAACTTTTCTGCATTTTCCTCCGAAAGTTTGAGTATGGCTTGAAAAAAAAAGCCTTCCATATTTTAGATTCCATTAGGGCTGCTCTGTTTAGTTGAGCAGTTTGTATATTGCATAAGGGTATTCAGCTGAGGAGGGAGGAAGAAGCTGAAATTCAGCCTAAGCACTGATCTTTTAGCCCTCTATGAGACTACTTCTGTACAGAGAAACACACTTTTCCAAGTTGTCTGGCCAGAAGGGATGACTTTTTATAATTTGCATGATGATGGCATATAAGCTAGCGGATAATCTTACTGACCACAACAATTTCCTAATTCAGTACAATCCACAGAGCTTATGTTTACTGCAGAGGTATCATTTGAAATACTAGGGACCATATGTTTATCCCAAGAAAGAAATGACTCAGAAAATATATTTATGAAACATTAAAATGTTGGGACCGAAATTTTTTTTTTGGAAAACATGTTTAGCCATCTAATTTTCCACGTGTAGAAAACAACTTTGAATTTCAGAACTTAATGGAAAGTTGGAGATCATTGTGTTTAACTTTCTTACTTCATAGGTGAAAAAATCAGTGCCCAGAGAGGAGAAGCAACTTTTCCAGGGGTCACAGTCACCCAGGTCTCCTAACTCCTAATCTAGTGTCCTTTTGATTTTACTATATTTATCACCACACAGCTAGTTAGTGGCAGAATGAGTGCAGACCTCAGGCCATCGATGTAAATCAAGTAATATCAAGACAGCTTCCTAATTCAAACACAAGAGTTTCAGGCTCTGCCACTAAAACTGGATGGCCAGTCTTATCTTTTCCTTACTCTTGTGTTTGAATTAGGAAGCTGTCTTGATATTACTTGATTTTCCTTGTGAAGCCTCCTAATATTGGGCAACCAGGACATATTTCGTCTGTGTTGCCTCTGAAGAGCTCCTTTTAAGTAGTCATTCTTTCTTCTCTCAGATGTCTCTATATCCTGACCCACTTCTGAGTTAGGTGCAGGAACTGTGGTTGCTGTGATTGTACTTTTACATGTAATCCACCAGCAAAGACTGAGAAAAATCACTTTCTCTTCTGATATAATCACTACCCTGTAATCTAGGGAAAGCAGAGGGGGGTAAAGTAATCATCTCAGTATTACTCTGCACCTGTTGTGTGTTATTTCCCCAGGTGTCAGTGCTTACATGTGAAGGTGACACATCTCAAGGAGAGCTATTCTGGTGGGAGTTGCTCTCTGGTGGGAGCATGTTCTTACTTATTCAGATTTCAGAGAGTTCTAGCATGTTGCCCTTCTTTCCAGAGCTAATGGGTCATGGATAAACATTCTTTTTACAGTTGCTCTGTCTGACACGAATGGCATCATTGGCAATCTGATGAGACATCTATTTTGGAGGCAAATGCAAGAGATGAAGGTTCTGATGGCCCACCTCATGTCCTGGCTTTGCGACATAGTTGGATGACTTAGCCAAGTCACTTTATCCTGTCTGCCTCTCAGTCTCTTCACGAATAAAATGGACATAATCAGACCTGCTGTTTTCCCTTACAAGGCTCTTGGAAGGATGAAACAAGGTAAGGGATGTGCAAATGCTCATAGTGCCAGAGCTCTATAGTGTAAGCATCACTAGGCTCTATAGTGTAAGCCAGAGAACTCGCTTGGGTGGAGAGGTAGAAGGCAGGGTGGGGAGATGAGTGGTATTGTCTATCAAAGGGTCCTGAGGCCCTCTTGGGGATTCCTGGCAATGAGCTCTCGAGCTAGGGTTGGGAGGCTGGGTGGGAGGTGTGGAGTAGAGGGATGGTGCTGGGGACTCCTGCCAGGTGGATGGAGAGGCCCTAGATGCAGCCTCAGCTTCCCACAAGGTCTCTAGGTGCTATCAGTATGGGAATCCAACTCCTGAGCATCCAATACCCATACTCAGAACTTTCGCCTCCTACTTCCAAGGCCACTCTCATGGATCCCTATTTTAAAAAAGAAGAGCAACATGGGGTAGGACCCCTCTTATAGACAGAGTGAAACTGGAGCAAACCTCTTGATGTGTTCAGTTGTGCATGACCAAGCATCTCCATGGAATTTCAAAAGATGGCAGCTGCATGCTTTAATCTGTGCTGATACCTCTGTCTGAATTTTAGCCCACACCATGCAGTATTTGCATGATGTTCATGTGAGCATCTCTTTCAGTGTGGGTGGGCATGGGGCACTAAGAATGGAAGATGAATGTATGTCTCTGACTATGTATCTTTGTATTCCAGAGCCAAAAATAAATACCCTGCAGAGTGCTTGCTTTACTGTGCAGGTGTCCTTTAATTTTTGGTGTCACTCATCAAGTGTTTAGAGTAATAATTATCTATAGTGTTTATCGCTGTCTTTGCCATTGTGCTGCTTCAATATTCCTGGTAGGGGGAAGGGAAGAGTATTGTGGAGAGGAGGTGGATATAAGAAGAAACTGGCTAAGGATCTTAGAGCTTGAGGATGGAAGGAACCTTAAGAGCATTTCTTCTCATCTTTTCTCTCTTTTTCTGGTAAGTGGTCCTGCAGACTCCATCCAAACACATTCAGTGATGCATAATTTACTGCTTCTCAAGTCAACCTGTTTCCTTTCTGGACAATTGCAATGGGAGAAAATAATTTATAGAGTTATGCTGAAATACGCTTTCTTCTATTTTCAATTATTTGGTTTCAGTTATATCCTAAAGGTATTATCTCTAGATGGATCAACCCTACATGATGCATTCGAAAGCCATTGTCATAATAGTCCTACTGTTGCCTACAGGGATTTAATCAGAGTTTTAGGCATGGTAGAAACTGAAATTTCTCTAATAAGCAATCTTGTAGATACCCTTTAGGACTTATATTAGAGGAAGTTTTAGTAGAATCTGCAAAATGGTAAAAAAATGGAATCCCAGATAGTAATGGGATCTATACAATTCAGGAATATTTTAAAAATCCTTAAGACAATATATGAAGGACACATTTATTGCCCACATATTATGCCAGACACAGTTCTGGGGCTGTGTCTACAGTGGTAAACACAATAGGCAAAGTACCTGCCTTCCTGAAGCATACCTCAAATGAGCACAAGACCCCAAATCAAATGAGTAAACTAGTCAGTATCATAACTTGATAAACACTATAAAGAAAATGAGTAGGGCAATGAGACAGACGGCAACTCTGTGTTTATCTCTAATTTTGAAATAGGAAAATATATCAAATTTTTTCTGTGAGTTATTCTTTGGGAATATAGTTATGGAATCTTTCCCTCATCCACGTGTAATAAAGATATTCTCCTATGTGTTCCTTCTTTCCCTTCCTTTCCTCCTTCCTTCTTTTCTTCCTTCCTTCCTGCCTTCCTTCCTTTCTTCCCTCTTTCCTTCTTTCCCCTTTTCCCTTCCTTTCCTCCTTCCATTCTTCTTCCCCCCTTCCTCCTTCCCTTCTTTCCTTCTTTATTGCATTTAATTTATCAGAAGCCTATTTTTATATGTGGTGTGAGGTAGGAATCTTATTTTATTTTTCTCTGTAAAATAAGCAAAAGTTTCCAACAACACATTCTGAATGATATATCTTATTCTCATCTGATCATAGTTTATATACATGCATACATACACACATATGTACATGTATGTATATATATGCATAACTTATAAACATGATTCTGAGCTTTCTGTTGTTCTGGTTGTTAATCTCTAAATTAGCATTACTGTGTTTTTTATTATCACAGCTTTATCTTATGTCTTAATATTTGACAGGGCAAATCTACTCTTGGTTTTTCTTTTCCCAACTTGTTTTAGCTGTCTGTGAATATTTTTGCACCATATAAATTAAAAAGTTTGATTAGGAAGTTTCTTCCAAAAACTCTATGGAAATTTTAATTGGAATTGCATTGAATAGTAGACTAATTTGGGGAAAACTGATATCCTTACAATGTTTATCATCTGGTTCATAAATATTTATGTCTTTTTTGTCTTTTAATAGAGCCAAATATTTCTTTTATATTAAAGCAATATAAATATAAAGCAGAATGCAAAATCATCACAAATTTTAAGATAAATCATGAAGTTTCAATAAACTGTTATACTTCCAGTGTAATATAACTCCTTCCTACCAAGACTTTCTTTCCTTTAGGAGAGATCTCTCTCCTCTGCCCTTGAGACTTAGCTGGACAAGTTTTGCCCATATGCATAGTCCTGCAAGCAAACTCTCTCATGAGTGGTTAAGTAGGTGGCTACTGGAGTCAGATCAGTTGGATTCAAATCCCTAATCAATCATTTATTAGCTGTGTAACCCTGGACAAGTGCTTTAATCTCCCAAAATTCTTAGTTTTGTCAGTAACACAATGAAGAACCCAATAAGAGAATGTATGTCAAATGCTTAGCAGAGTGCTAGAGATGGAGTAAGTGCTCAGTAAATGTTAGTGACTATTATAAGCAATTTTAAGCCATTCTTGCTATGCTCTATCACATGTGCATGTGACTGTACCTGTCAATAAAAAAAGAGAAGTAATGTTTGCCCTATCAAACATTAAATAAGCTTTCTGAGGCAACTGCAATCTAAAGCTATTCCTTGTTCACTTCAAATGCATAATTATTAAAAAAAAATCAAATGTGTGAGGTTAGTCTCAACAAACAAAAACCTAAAACAGGCTACAAAAGAATAAAATTGAGGCATCTGGTAGCAGAGAAGTGGATACAATATGAAGTTTTTAACAGAAACAAAATAAAAGCTTTGCAATGGGAATTGTGAGTGATTTTGTGGACTGAGTTAGTATATCCAGAGTGAAAGTAGAGACCAAGAGGCTAAGAGAGAAATTCTATAGTTATTACTTAGCTGAATTTTCACTACACTTGGTTTGGGGCGAGGGCAGAAGCAACAGGAAGGAAGGGTTGAAGGGTGTTTTATTATAAAGTTAAGCTGCAGTTGATCAGGAAACCACAATGTTGAAGACATTCTCTTGAAGGAACTGTTTAAGGTAACACCAAGAGCAAGTAATAATACTGAAGTCAGTGAAAGTCACTGCCAACACAGGAGCTACATCTTGAATTACCTAAAAAGTTGATGTCCCACTCTTACTAGGGGGGATCAGGGTCCACAGATATCAGACTCTTAGGAGAAGTCAACTTTACTGCCACTGGAACTTTGAATAAACATCCAGGGTTAAATCAAATACTAATCAGTAGTTGTTTAAAGAGGAGGAAGACTCAGTCTATTCCTGGGGAGGTTTCATTTTAATTTTGAAATCGACAATTATTTAAAAAAATTTTTCCAACATAAAAGCAGGTAGTTTATGTCTAATGGCTGTTTATAAAACTCTTAACTAAATCATGTTTTTATAAAAAATGTATAATTATAATGGGCTCTAACAAGGTATTATTTATTACTTCTTTCTCTTATCCATACCAGGCAACAGTTTAACTGTAGACCAAATTGCTAATATGATTAGTTCCTGGTGGAAATAATGAAATTGCAAATGCAAAGAATCAATACATAACCAGTTTCTAGGGGCATGCATTTATGAATTCAAATTTTTCAGAGAATAGCAAATATGCATAGTTAATACACTAGATATTATACTAAGTGTTAAACTTTCCACTGGATCATTCCCATTAGCCTACAAACTTGATATTTTTTCTCTCATGTAAGAAGCAAAGTAAACAAAACACCTTCCTTGACTCCACTTCCATTTCAGCTACAGTCCTTTTACCCTTCAAGCCTCTATAGTGATGCTTATGGGGCAACTGTAGTCTAAAATTATTCTCTTTAAAGAGTTGTCATTAATTCCTCTACCAGGCCCTCTCAACCCTTCTTCAAAGGTTTCTGCTCTTACCAATCCACTGACACTTTTTCCCTGATGGTCATTCTGTGGCAGCCATGCTGTCAAATCCAACTATTTCTAATTTCTGACAAATCTACAACACTTGGCAAATTTGCTCTCTCTATTTCTACAAACACGCTTCTGCCTTGATGTTCATGACACCACGCAAGATTGGCTTTCCTTCTCTCTTTCTACCTACTCCCCAGTTTTCCTTGCTGGTTCCTCCTCATCTTACCAGTCTGTATCCAAGGCTCAGTCCTGAACCTCTTATTTTTTTTGGTCAACTCTACCTACATGCCTTGCCCATTATTAAGGCTTTAAGTGCCACATATAAGCTGATGACTCCAAAATTATTATTTCCAGCTTAGACATGTCCTCTGGATTCCTGACCTAGGTATCTGTCTACTTGACATTTTCATGTGGACATCTACTAAGCACCTAAATTTAATATGACCAAAACAGAGCCCCTAATATTCTCCCTGAAACCAGTAACTATTGTATTTTCCCACTTCAGTTAATGGCATACCTTTCTTCTGGGTGCTCACATCAAAAGCCTTGATCTCATCCAAGCCTTGGTCTCTCTTCATGGTCTAATATTTTACACTCAGTTTGTCAGCAAATCATGTCAGTTCTACCTTCAAAATAAACCAGCATTTGAGCCTTCCTTATTGGCCTTCTGGTTCAATAGGAGGTAAAAGCCTCTGAAGTGGTCTCCCTGTGTCTATCTTAGCCCTCTGCAATCTACTATTAGCACAGCAGACAGATAAACCTGTTGAAGCATAGGTCAGATTGTATTACATCTCCTCACACATTTTCCCAATGCCTTCATTTCTCACTCAGAGTAAAAGCCAAAATCTTACCAACAATCTATAAGGGTTAGAACGGTCTTGCTCCCTGTCACCTCTCTGACTTCGTTTTTTACCATTTCTCTCCTTTGATTTCTCAAACCGTCTGCTTTGGACATCTTGAATATTTCTTGAATACATCGGACACATTCTTGCCTCTGGGCCTTTGAACTTGCATTTTCCTTTGCTTTCTTGGCGTGCTGCTCCCCTAGATAGCTGGGTGGCTAACTCCCCATTCCCTCTAGTTCTTTTCCCTAAAGTCACCTACTCAGTGAGGCCTGTTTTCCAGCTACCTTATCTAAAATCTCAGTTACTCCCTCCCCGATATCTCATCCTCCCTCTCTATCCTTTTTTTTTCTCTTTAATACTTAGTGACTTCCTGGTTTATAATATACTTGCATAAATATAATAAATTTTACTTATCTAATCCTGTTGATTAACTTTCCTTTCCATCAGAATGTTTGCTCATGAATTCAAAGATTTTGCTTGTTTTGTTCACTCTTGTAGCCCTGGTTCTTAGAAATAATGGCTGACATGTTGTAGGCCTCAATAAATATTTGTTGCATAAATGAATTAAACCAAATGTAGACAAAGAGAAATGATTTCTTAGAACTCTATCCTACCATTGTTCTCTCTAAACATACATTTAAAAATAATTCTTTCATCCTTTCAAGTGGAATAATTTTTACCATTCTTAGCCACAGCACCATTATAATCTTTAGCCACCAGAATTTTCAAACACTGAAATATGACAGCATCAGTGTTACCTAACTGTACCATATTTTAATCAGTCATTTATTGAGTACCCATTTTGTTCCTAGAACTGGGTATTTGGTGAACTGTTACTGGAATAGAGATATTTGGAGACAAACAGCTCTCTTATTTACCAACTGTGTGACGACCCCATGCAGTCACAAAATCTCCGGGCCTCAGTTTCTTCCTCCTTTAATAGCGACAATAACACGCTCTCCTCCAAGTTGTTGAAAGCTGTATGAAACTTCAATCTATGCATAACTGCATACTTCTTGATACTTTCACCACAAGAAAAGCAACTTCATTAGAAAGAATAGTTTTTCTGGTATTAACATAAGTTTTATCACATATGCTTTTGCAAACATTACAGATGTTGCTTCCCATTATTGCCTGCTGGGCGGGTAGAGAAGGGAGTAGTACTTGTAAGGGAAGATTAGAACAGAAGGATATTATTTTAACATGCAGGAGAAGCCTTAACTGACTCTACGTAGATGCAGGGCCACTAACAACAATAATAATTTACCCTTTTCAATATTTTACTGCATACAAAGCACTTTCCCATGCCTTATTTCATTTTGAAATCATATTTGGCAGGCAGGATTTACATGATCCCTTCCATTTTTTAGAGGAGAAATTGAGGCTTCATTTAAGTGACTCGTCTGAGATGATGCATTGGGTCAGTGGTGCGGCTAAGACTTCATTCCTGATTCTTTGAATACTCTCTTTGGAGTATCTGATGCTCCTATATTAGTAATTCTGTCAACTGGGCAAGAGTCTAACTATAGTTCACTTTACTGGCATCTACTCATTGCGACGTTGGTGTTTTTGCCCAGAATTCAAGGTTTCATACCCACTAAAACACCCTCCTCATTATTTTGGAAAGGTCCTCTGAGGCCAACAGAGAAATGCAGAACCCCACACAGAAGTCTGAGCTCTTTTTTACATTCTCTTAGGTTCCTGGGAGGATGACCAGAATGTCCATGCTTCATGAGTGCCCAAAGAAGTAGCAGAGCCTTGAAATAGAAAATGACAGATCAACAAATCCTCTTCAAGAGTCTGGTATGTGCCCGACACTGAAGGGAGACAGGCAAGATTGGAGCACTAATTTTGGTTGAATGGCTAACAGCCTCTTCTAATTCTCTTACCTGCTATTTCAGTTCATTACTACTCTGCTTAAGCTCCTTAGCAGACTTCAGCGCCCCAAACACATGGAGGTTAAAATCTACATGTGTTGGTTAACAAGGTGAAGTTTTTTGCTGTCTAGCTTCTTCCTACCTTTGTTGTCTTAGAGCTCACATCAAACCAGCTTGCTTGCCTCATTATTATCCAGGCACTTGATTTCTTCCTCATCTCGACGTCATTAGACTTTGCCTTTGCCGGGAATCCTGGGGCATCCTTGTTTCCTCCTTTATCTGGCTAATCGCTACTCAACCATTAACACTTGTCTGAGTCACCAATCCTCTATAATTACTTTTCCATCCAGCCCTTACCCACTGGGAGAGATGCGCCTTCTCTGTGGTCCCACACAACTCTTTGCTTTTTTCAAATGCTGCATTATTACTCTGTGCTGCAGCTGCTTTCTTGACTCACCCTCTGTCCCCAGTGCTGGCACTGGGTATGGAATTGTTAGATGCTCAATAAGGCATCTTCTGGATGAATGAATGAAATATGAGCAAATTGTTGTCAAATATGAAGAAATGATTGGCAAGGCAATTTTTATTATTATTTATTTTTATTTTTTGAGATGGAGTCTTGCTCTGTCACCTAGGCTGGAGTACAGTGGCACAATCTCAGCTCGCTGCAATCTCTGCCTCTTGGGTTCAAGTGATTCTTGTGCCTCAGCCCCCCAGGTAGCAGGGATTACAGGCACATGCCACCATGCCCAGCTAATTTTTTGTGTGTGGCAAAGCAATTGATATAAAAGATGGAACTCAGCATGCAATGAATATTCACATGCATGACCTCAACTCTCAGTTTGGCTCTTATGTCCCTCCTGACTTTTGTGCTTGATAGGACTTAAGTCTTAGCCTGACACCAAGAAGGTGACAAGAATCCTCGCTCGTAGAATGGAGCTATGGCATGCATCCACAGCAGTGTCCCACAAAACCTATGTGAAAGTAGCAGCTATGTGAGTATGTGGGTGTCAGGGGCAATAGTTTGCTTTTGCCACATGTACCCACACAGAATACAGTACACAGAGCACACACTGAATTAAAATGCTGGAACCCTGCCTCAGATGGGGAAGTTGAATAAAGAGAGAATCAAAATGTGAGCCTTATGTGGTGGCAAATGGAGCAAAGGTCAGCTTTTCCACTCATACAGTGGCTCACCCAGACCACTGATTTTTCTTGCATAGCCTACCTTAGGCAGATGGCCCCCTCTCCAGCCTGCTGGTTAGGTGGCTGCACTGGTGATCCCACACCCAGGGGAATCTCCAGTTCAGAACCTTAGAGTCACCCATGGAAAGTCTAATGACTAAGATTTTAAGTCAGAGAACAGCAAAGGGTGAGAAACTTGGGGGCCGAGAGGCAGGTCAGAGACTTCCTCCTCTGTCTTCAGCTTTCCTCCCCTCAGCGCTCTCAAAATAGAAATTATTTCTCACCTGCTCCACTGCCTTCCCTCAGCCTCAGCTTCAGGGTGGTCTACCACAAACGTTCTGTCCTGACTGCCAGTGGAGAAATCACCAACCTTTCTGCTGTCAGGCACCAAGCAAGGGAAGATTCAGCCTGGGCCAGACCCACCACCGCCAAAAATCATTTTGATCTTTGGCTGGCCAGAGTGAAGAGGGAATAAGGCTGATGAAGGAGCTCTGGGAAAGATGCATTGCCTCTTGCCTCTTGTGGGTCTGAATGTAAGCAGGGGAAAAAGCTATTGATCATCAGGAAACTTAGCTTGGGAGATCTTTGAGGATGGGAATCAATTGTCCTCTGTAACTCTGAGCCTGCCACTGGCATAATCCCCAGCAGTGGTAGTCATTCAAAACTGTGGAATACATCATTGAATAAAGGAAAGAGGGGATACAGGATTATTCCCCAGCAGGTAACTGGGTGCTTGCTAGCTCAGGGTGGCAGAGAGGAAATAACTTTTTCTTTGTATTTTTTTCCTAAGGGGTCAAAGAAGAAGCAGGAATGCTCAGTTATCTCCTGTAAATAACAAGGAGCTTGCAGCATGAGAAAATGTCTGCTTTGTAGATGCCATTTAGCGTTAGGAACGAGCTATTTTAAATCATGATCGAGACATAACTTGGCTAGGGGACAACTTCAAGGGCCACTGGCCTGGGTGATAGTCTCATTTACTACCCATGAGCAGGGCAACTGCACTCACAGGTGGAGTAGACCGCCCTAACCATGGTTTGACTTGAGGGAAGGGTGATCCAGGCAGAGGAAACAGCATGTGAGAAGGCCTGAAGTATGACAAAGCAGCATCTTAGAAGGGACTTAATAAATGAGGAAGAAGCGATGAAACTGAGCCAATAGTTCTAGAAATTCTAAACAAAGTGAGAAATGTAGTAATTATTTCTATTTCACCTAATTTGATGGAATCATTGATTAACTTTTAGGGTGAGGTATCTGCAAACCAGAGCTTGGACTTAGGGTTAAAGCTTTTGAGGCCACCTCCACTCTGCCCCTGCAGCCTTCTTTGCCCTCACCCATCGTAACATTACAGAAAGGACATTGCCACTTTTGATCCTTTCTGGAATAAGCAAATCTCCAGATTGCCTCAATTTTATTGACAGAAGGAAAGGGGGAGTTTGCTTTAACAGTGTCTGTCTGTTACCTGCTGAATCTGATGATCTCAATTTGAGTTCCGAAATGTGCCTTTTTGGTTCTCCTTGCTTTGTTTTCAGTTTTGTTTGTGGGTTTCTTTGGTCTTTGATAAGTTAGTTTTATTGGACACCTCTTGTTTGTCCGCTTGGCTCTCCTTCCAATTTTCTGAAAACGACCCCTTCTGCCATCCTATACAAATGTTTACCTCTGTCCCCCAGGAACCTTGAGTGGGGCTTGAGAGATTCCAGTTTCAGTCTGGCTGGGACTTTGAACAGAGAACATGAAAACCAGGGGGGCCGTAATGCTCCCTGTGACCTGTTGGAGGTAAAGAAGGCTAGCCTGCTGTGAGGGAATATGAGATGGAAAGTGAGGTCCTGGAGTCGCTGAAAGGCTCCAATCCTGCATTCAGATTGTTCTCTGGGCCTGGGTGTATCTCTGCCCATGGCATCTATGAGCTTCCCTTATATCCTTTTGATAATCCAGGGTATCCAGTATTTTATCTGGAGAACCTGGTTGGAGGAGACCGCAAAGAAATTCAGTCCAATTTTGATACAGAAATATGCTTTGCAGAGCTGGTTCCTGCTGCCACACTCCACTTCCACATTCCCTCTTCAAGTAGAAACAAATCATATAGAAACAGACTCTTCCTGGTCAGAATTTTGTATTTAAATACCAAACTTCAAATGCAAAAGAGGAAAAGTTTAAGTTTTTTGGTAAATCAGGAAAAACTCCCATTCAGGTGTCCAGTCATTTAAGCAAAAGAAATTGTTTTGTTCTCCCTCTACTGAATTAAGTTACTAATTTTCCTCAAGTAACGTTTACTCTAAAATATTCTTTTAAGAACTTTCATTCTCACATGCATAAGATTTTGCATAATATTAATACTATATTAATAACATCAACTAATAAATATTGAGTGCTTAATAAATGCCAGGAGGTATTCTAGGTGTTTTGCATGTGCTAACTAATTTGATTTTTTGCAGCAGCCTCATTTGGTATACTAATATTTCCGTTTTATAGATATAGAGAAACTGAGGCACAGAGAGGTTAAATACATTAAGTAGCTTGCTGGAGGTCACACACTTACTAAGTGAACAAATGGATATGAACATGGCAATTTGGTTCCAGAGCCAGAGCTCTAAACCACAACAGTAGATTACTCTTAGAGGTAGATATTCCACAAATAAACAAAATCATATTAAATTAAAACAAGTTTATATTGAGCGTTCTGGGGTGTAAAACTATACACACATCTGGTTCTACAACTTTCAGAGTGCCTGATTTTAACTACTTGAGTAAATGGTTGCACGTCATGGCCTCCCCTGCAAACCCTCAGCTTCCATGTAACACCTAAGGTGAGAAGTTAGTAAAGGAGATTAGACTGTTTGCTAGATCATTCTTCTCTGTAGTTTTCTACCATTCATCCTAGACTGATTAGGTGGGGCATGTAAATGACAAGTAGTCACTTTCTAGGAGGTGAAGAGCAGTCTGCCTTCCTGGGATGCTCTTTGCTTTGGTCCAAACATTTTCAACTTTTTCCACCATTCCTTTGAGCTATCAGAAATAATTCAGTTTGAGTTCTGTGATTTTTCATGAATATTATCTCCTTGGGTATAAACAAGTCTGTAGAAATTTTCTTACAAAACTTTAGTACATGTTCAAATAAAAAATATAGCCTTTTACAGGATACCAAAAGAAACCCTTCTCTGTGGGCCTTTGGAATGGAAATTCTGTCCTTGTAATTTCCCATGGTGATTCTAAGTGCACGGTCTTTTCCAAAGCAATTATTGGCAGTGAGCAGTAAAAGTGGTAAAAATATTTTCTTTTATGTTTTAAGCCTGCTACAGTTTTAAAGTGTTTAAGTATCGGGCTTTATAGTGAAAGCAAATCATTAAATCCCCATGTTTATCTTCTGCATGCCAAATGAGGGTGCATCCCTACATTCTTTCCCTGTTTGTCTTTCCCAGTTTCCCTTTTCAAAGACAAATCTTTAAACTGAACAGATGTTTTGAACTTCTACTCACATGGCCTAGGATCAGGACTTATGGAAACACGTGAGGGAGCAGATAAATTGAGACAAGGAACCTGGCTTACCTGATCCCTTATGTTATCAAGGACAAGCAGTGGCTGGAGAAAGTTTGGTACACGTGACTAAGATAAGCCTCTAAGGAATGTCTGATGGTGGTCAGAGTGTAAGGACTAATGGTTTTGAAAGTATTTATCACCATTGGTGACGAAATTTCACTGCAGTTTTGGTTACTTTCAATAAACCACGTAGACTTACTGTGGCTTCCCTTAATGTGATGAAGGTAACATTCAGCACAGTGCATTACCAGCAAGACTATGCATTAGGGATAGTGTGTGTGTTGTGTATTTGTGTGCATATGAGAGAGAGAAAGGGTAGGGGGAGAGAGTATATGGAAAACAAATTATACTACTGCTAAGAAAACAGCAGTTGTATAATTTGTCTTCCATATACTTTTGTCTACAGACAAAAAAAAACAACAACAACTAAACTTTTGGTTTAGTTTTGCTTTGGCTATGCAGGCTCTTTTTTGGTTCCATATGAAGTTTAGGATTATTTTTTTCTAGTTCTGTGAAAAATGATAGTGGTATTTTGATGGGAATTGTATTAAATTTGTAGATTGCTTTTGGCAGTATGGTCATTTTCAAAATATTGATTCTGCCCATCCATGAGCATAGGATGTGTTTCCAATTGTTTGTGTTACCTATGATTTCTTTCAGCAGTGTTTTGTAGCTTTCCTTATAGAGGTCTTTCACCTCCTTGGTTAGGTATATTCTTAAGTATTTTATTTTAGTTTTGTAGCTATTGTAAAAGGGATTGAGTTTTTGATTTGATTCTCAGCTTGGTTGCTGTTGATGTGTAGCAGAGCTACTGATTTGTGTACATTAATTTTGTATCCTGAAACTTTGCTGAATTCATTTATCAGTTCTAGGAGAATGAAAGTGGATCCTCATCTCTTAACTTTTACAAAAACCAACTAGAGATGGATCAAGGACTTAAATCTAAGATCTGAAACTATAAAATTCTAGAGGATAACATCAGAAAAATCCTTCTAGACATTGGCTTATGCAAAGACTTCAT
The DNA here is from genome assembly GCA_963574635.1 of Cheracebus regulus. Lineage (NCBI taxonomy): Eukaryota > Metazoa > Chordata > Mammalia > Primates > Pitheciidae > Cheracebus > Cheracebus regulus. Next base: position 1,261 of record CAUYQU010002321.1, on the reverse strand, counting down.
GGCCAAGAACCCAAAAGCAAATGCAACAAAAACAATGATAAATAGGTGGGACTTAATTAAATGAAAGAGCTTCTGTACAGCAAAAGAAACAGCAGAGTAAACAGACAACACACAGAGTGGGAGAAAATCTTCACAATCTATACATCTAACAAAGGACTATCATCCAGAATCTATAAAGAACTCAGACGAATTAGCAAGAAAAAAAACAATCCCATCAAAGAGTGAGCTAAGGACATAAATAGACAATTCTCAAAAGAAGATATAGAATAGGCCAAGAAACATGAAAAAATGCTCAACATCAGTAATGATCAAGGAAATGCAAATCAAAACAACAATGCGATACCACTTTACTCCTGCAAGAATGGCTATAATCAAAAAATAAAATAAGAGATGCTGGCATGGATGTGGTGAAAAGGGAACACTTTCACACTGATGGTGGGAATTTAAACTAGTACAACCACTATGGAAAACAGTGTGGAGATTCCTTAAAGAGCTAAAAGTAGAACTACCATTTGATCCAGCAATTACACCACTAGGTATCTACCCAGAGGAAAAGAAATCATTATACGAATATAGAACCAGCCCAAATGCTCTTCGATCAACAATTAGATAAAGAAATTGTAGTATATGTGTACAATGGAATACTACTCAACCATAAAAAGGAATGAATTAATGGCATTTGCAGCAACCTAGATGGACCTGGAGACTATTATTTTAAGTGAACTAGCCAAAAATGGAAAATCAAACATCATATGTTCTTGTTCATAAATGGGAGCTAAGCTATGAGGATGCAAAGGCATAAGAGTGATACGAGGTCTTTGGGGACTCAGAGGAAGGGTGAGAGTGAGGTGAGGAGTAAAAGAATACAAATTGGATGCAAATCAAAACCACATTGAGATACCATCTCATGCCAATTAGAATGATGATCATTAAAAAATCAGGAGACCACAGATGCTGGAGAGGATGTGAAGAAATAGGAATGCTTTTACACTGTTGGTGGGAATGTAAATTAGTTCAACCATTGTGGAAGGTAGTGTGGTGATTCCTCAAGTTACTGGCTATATACCCAAAGGATTATAAAACATTCTATTATAAAGACACATGCACACATATGTTTATTGCAGCACTGTTTATGAAAGCAAAGATTTGGAACCAACCCAAATGCCCATCAATGATAGACTGGATAAAGAAAATGTGGCACATATACACCATGGAATACTATGCAGTCATAAAAAAGGATGAGTTCATGTCCTTTGCAGGG
>CAUYQU010002320.1:0-54552 GCA_963574635.1 Cheracebus regulus | reverse complement strand
ATTATTGGCATAAAAGAGGTTTTTAATACCCATTTTTAGACTGTATTCTAGCCTGGGCAATAAAACAAGAATCCCACTCTCTCTCCCTCTTTCTCTTCCTCTTTCTCTTCCTCTTTCTTTCTCTCTTTCATTCTTTTTTTTTCTTTTGCTGTTTCTTTCTTTCTTTCTCCTTTTCTTTTTCTAAAAAAAATAAAACTTAACAAAAAAGCAGGATTTCGTGGTGTGCAATCCCACATCATCAAGGCCTTCAACTCCATTACACGAGCAACTCATGGAAGGCCAGGGGCATGTGTCAGTCTCTGAGCCCTGGGACTTTGAGGCCAGTGGAGGAGGCTGAAGCCTTTGAAAGCCACCTGCCTGCCCAGGCTGACTGCCCCAGCTCCAAAGTGGGCTGCCAGCTTCGTGCACATCGCATGCATGCCCTAGCCAATCACGGTGTGCCTCACAGGGAGGCGGAGGTGACGTCTTCCCACCACACAGGTATTAAAAATGAGGCTTTGATGCTTTAAATATTTCCAAAGAACCAGAACTTGAATTCAAACTGCCTGAGTATTATGGTATATTTTGCAAGATTCCAGGATTATATAAATCAATAGTCACTACCAAATCTGTATTAGTCTATTAGTTTGGGTTCTCCAGAGAAACAGAACCAATAACATATATATATATGAAGAGATTTATTAGGAAGAATTGGCTTATGCAATTACGGAAGCTGAGAAATCCCACCATCTGCCATCGGCAAGCCGGAGACCCAGGGAAGCTGGTGGCATAATTCAGTCTTAATTCCAAAGACCTGAGAACCAGAGGAGCCGAGGGGGTAAAACCCAATCCAGGAGCAGAAGACAATGTCTCAGATGAAGCAGGCAGGCAGGAGATAAAAGGGATGAATTCCTCTTTCCTTCTCCCTCAGTGGGCTGGTTGATGCCACCCACATTGGGGAGGGCCATCTACTTTACTGGGTCCATGGATGGACCCATATCACTCTTCCTCTGTTGCCCATGTCTCCCTCTGAGGCTTCATCACCAGGGGTCTTTCTATCATAGTGAAATGCCCTGAGCAAGCTCCTGTCTCTTCTCTGCCTTCCCTGGATTTGGTGGCATAAACTCAAGCATTCTGATTGCCGTCATCACTGCTGCTGTTGCCCCAATTAAGCCATGAACACACACACTGCCCAGCAGGGATCCCCAGCCTAACCTCATCCAGAAACACCATCGTGGACACACCCAATCTGGGCACCCCAGGGCGCAGCCAAGTTGGCACCTTAAATGAACCATCACAGTCCCCTGGTGCTCAGCACAGTGCTTGGAGCACAGCATGTGCTCCAGGTGACAGCTAATGGGCAGAATTTTGCAGAGAAGCCAGGTGCACAGGCTTTGGCTGATGAATGTGGCCATGCTGTTTTCCCAGGGGTATTAAGTGGCTGCTGCTCCCTACATGGTCCGTGTGCTCCTCCTGATGGAGGTGGAAATAGAGAGCTCCAAAGAATCCATTCCTGCTTTGGTCTCATCTGGAAGTAAGAAATCCTTTTCTACTCCCCGTAGAGGGTATCAGCAGGTTGGGTCTGCCTCTTTCTACAGACAGGGAGATTGAAGGCTGGAATCAGCTCCCATGCATCTGCAGTGAGTGCCCACTGGATGGGGCACGGTGCACCCTGCCTATGATCACTCACATCACACACCTGGGAATGGCATCCAGGCCTCCTCCGATCCCCAAACCCCAAAGGCTTTCTCATTAACTCGTCCAGGCCTGCAACACGTTGGGGTGACGTCCTGCAGAGAATTGTTCTCCAAATCTGGCTGTTTTGCAAAAAAAAAAACACATAATCTTGCCCTTTCATTAAGGTTTCCAACGCACAGGGAGCTACCAATCCTTTTTGTGCTGTTCGCCCATGCAGGTTACAGTTAAGGGCAAGATTTGCTACTGGATATTAATACTTGCCACTCTCCTTGGCTAATGTTTCCCATGCTGGAGAGTCTTCAATTTACAGTAGATAGATGAAATAAAAATGAAAGCTAATATTTATTGAGAACCTGCTCTATGCCAGGTATGGGCTGAGCACTTTATAGGCATGATTGGGTTTTATTATTGCAACACTATGAGGCGGGTACTATCGTCACCCTTGTTTGACAGCCGAGGACACAGGCACACATGGTAAAGAAGACACAACCCTCTGGAACCCCTATATGGCCACCTCCATGTGCTAACATTGCACAGGACGAAGAGGGCTGCTTTCTTACCTCAAAGGGCATCTAAGCTAGCAGGGAAGGTAGAGGGCACACCTACAGCACTCCAAGTGTGACCAGGCACAGTGACATTGGGACCTGCACCAAGCGCATGCTAATTTTTAGAGCAATGTTTATGTTTGTTGTGGTGCCTCCCCTGTGAGCACTTTACCACTGTGCTATCTTTTTGGTTCAGTGGAAGCTCTCAAAAGGGATCCCACACAGAGTCCAGGGATGGCAATGGCTTCAGATCCAGTCCCCATGCATTGGCCACACTGGCTTTCCTATCTCCCTATGAACTGACATGCCAGGTGAGCTCATGTGGCCGCCTTGCTGCTGGTGTGACTGCCTTTGATGGAAGTGCTGACCTGCCCCTCCACTGCCTGCAGGTCCCTCCGTCTGTGCTCAAATTTTCCCCTGAGCCCCTCTGGGCGTCCCAGCATCTGGGCAGGGAGACGCAGTATCTCTGGAGTAACAGCTGCTCTGGGACTGGCTGCTGTAACTGGGACTGGCTGGTGTCCCCTAGTTTTCACAACAGCTCAGCATGAGATGGCTCAGGGAGAGATATTCACTTCCTTGAACTGGCACAGCTCATATGTAATTGATCAGGAATCAAAATCTAGATTTATCGACTCCTAACCCTCCTCACTCCAGGCTGAATTAACAGCTTTCTCTACTGGGGTCCTACACTAATTTATTCCTAGAATTGACAAAATATTTATTACATTATACTATATTTATTCCATTACATGTATTATAGTGAATTGTATTAAAATTATGTTACAATATATTATGTTATGCCACATTACCTTATAGATACATGTGTACTTATTTTACATTATAGTTAGCTGTATACTTGTCTATTTTTCTTAGGGATTGTGAGCTCTTTAAGGACATGAGTTGAGTCTAAGTTCTCTTTGAATCCCAGTGCCTAGCACATCAACTGACATAGAGCAGATGCTAAAAACATTTTTTATTAAAAAAAAGTTTACTCAGTCAATTGCTGTGCCTTGAGCTACTCGATGTAGTCTATACATTGTGGAGGAGATGGCCCAATTTTCTGTGTGTTCGACAAGCCTAGACCCACAGTAGGACCCAGGGAAATAGAGATATTTTTGGAAAGTTTGAGAGCATTACAGAATTTAGAGGAAAAAGCAAATTCACCTCTTCTGAAAGTGTTGCCATAGTAACTCAGCACAACGCAAGGGGAGAAAACGCTGTCTCATCAGAGCACATCATCTTAGATTAGCAATAATGGAGGGAGCACTTGCCCTGGGGGGGCAGAAAGGCTCAGATGGTGTGGTCCAGGGCCCTGGGGACCTTGTCCTCCTCAGGCATCCCAAGATCCATGGTGAGAACGCAGGGGACCGGGACAAGCCCCAGAGCCACAGAGCAGGATGGCTAAGAACCTCAAAGAGAAACAGCCACGGCCAGTTTGAGATGGCCCACCTCCCTGGCTTTACCTGCGGAGCTCCTCCGCCTGGCTATGGCTTCCTGAGGTGGGATAAGGGGGCGGAGGCTGTGCCTCTGTTGGTTCAGCTATGAGAAGTTCGGGTCAGTCTCACTGGATCTCAGCAGTCAAGCAAAGCAAAGAGGAAGGGAAATTTTAAAATTTTCCCTTAGGGAACAGCTGGCAAAGGTTGTCGTAAATTAATATTTCTTCAAAAGGTATCAATAGTCACATGAATATACTGAAAAAAATATAAATAAATAAACAAATTAATATTTCTTCTACCCCAATTAACGCGACAGCATCTTTGAAGTGATTCCGCAGCATTATTGGAACAAATGGGTATCCCCTCTGTGGGCCAGCACCCTCCTAATCAGATTAAATTCCTTTCCACTGAGCAGAAGAAAGTCTCCGGGCTTTAGGAGGATGGGTATTTTGTTTGTTCAATTGTTATTCATTGGCTAAACAGACATTTTACTGAGCACCTACTACATGCCAGGGGGTCAGGTTGGAAGCCAGAGGTCCCAAGAGAAAAACTATGTAATCCTTATTTCGGAGGAAGAGAGAGAGAAAGGCAAAGATGGTGGTGGGATGTAGTGATGAAGGCTAAGAGGACAGGACAAAATAAATAAAAGTGAAATTGAGCATCATTCTCCCTCAGTGAGCACACGCATCCTGGAGCGAAGGGGGGCCAGGGCAATAGCAAGCCCAGCGTGTTTACCTCCCTAAATGGGTCCTTTTGGTTTATTATTAAGCCTCCTCTCCTCTATATGGCAAAATTGCCTCCAGTAGTAATCATGGCATGAAACAACAGCAACAGAAGGCCAAATTCTCCACTGGAGGTACACGTCGGAATCTCCAGGGGAATGTTATAAGACGCTAGAGTCTCCTCCAACCAGCGTAGCTCTCAGGGGAACACACAGGACCTTCCTCCCAGGAGCTCCTGTATGAGCAGAAGAGGAAGGCCCAGAGGTGGCTGTCCTGTGCCAACACAATCCGGCTCAGGATTCTGCAGCCTCACAGTTATTTCAGTACACCCAGCTGGGTCAGAAGCCAGAGAAAGACTCCCCCCACTGCTACATATGATGTCTAGGAAGTCACGTCAAAACCTCCTACCTGTGTATGGGAGGAAGGAAGCACACGGGGTGAGGAGGAAGACAGGGCCAGAGAAGCTAAGGGAGGTGGCACCATGTGTGTGCACAGTGCCTGCCAACCAGCAAGCCCATTCAACAGAGCTGGCCTGAACGGAATCCCAGCATGGAAAATGCAAAATGCCAGGAAAGCAAATAAAGACTAGGATGTGACTTTTTAAATTTTATTTATTTTACTTTTCCATAAGTTATTGGGACACAGAAGGTATTTGGTTACATGAGTCAGTTCTTTAGCGGTGATTTGCGGGATTTTGGTGCACACACCACCCAAGCAGTATACACTGCACCATATTTGTAGTCTTTCACGTCCTCCTTCCACTCTTCCCCCCAAGTCCCCAAAGTACATTGTATCATTCTTATGCCTTTGCATCCTCATAGCTTAGCTCCCACATATCAGTGAGAACACACTATGTTGGTTTTCCATTCCTGAGTTACTTCACTTAGAATAACAGTCTCCAGTCTCATCTACGTTGCTGCAAATGCTGTTAATTCATTCCTTTTTATGGCTGCATAGTATTCCATCATGTATATATACCACAGTTTCTTTATCCACTCATTGATCGGTGGGCATTTGGGTTGGTTCCATGATTTTGCAGTTGTGAATTGTGCTGCTATAAACATGCATGTGCAAGGATATTTTTCGTATAATGACTTCTTTTCCTCTGGGTAGATACCCCGCAGTGGGATTGCTGGACCAAATAGTAGTTCTACTTTTAGTCCTTTAAGGAATCTCCACACTGTTTTCTGTAGTGGTTATTCTCATTTACATTCCCACCAGCAGCGTAGAAATGTTCCCTGTTCACCGCATCCATGCCAACAACTACTGTTTTTTGATTATATGATTATGGCCATTCTTGCAGGAATAAGGTGGTAATGCATTGTGGTTTTGATTTGCATTTCCCTGATGATTAGTGATGTTGAGCGTTTTTAATGTGCTTGTTGGTCATTTCTGTATTTTCTTTTGAGAATTGCCTATTCATGTCCTTAGCCCACTTTTTGATGGGATTGCTTGCTTGTTTCTTACTGATTTGTTTGAGTTCATTGTAGATTCTGGATATTAGCCCTTTGTCAGATGTAGATTGTGCAGATTGTCTCCCACTCTGTGGCTTGTCTGTTTACTCTGCTGACTGTTCCTTTTGCCATGCAAAAGCTCTTTAGTTTAATTAGGTCCCAGCTATTTATCTTTGTTTTTATTGCATTTGCTTTTGGGTTGTTGGTTATGAAATCCTTGCCTAAGCCAAGATAGGGACGTGACTTTTGTTGTTCCCCAAAAGAATGCCATATGGCCAGGCATGGTGACTCATGCCTGTAATCCCAGCATTTTGGGAGGCTGAGGCAGATGGATCACCTGAGGTCAGGAGTTCGAGAACAACCTGGCCAACATAGTGAAGTCCCTGTCTCCACTAAAAATACAAAAATTAGCCATGTGTGGTGGTGTTTGCCTGTAGTCCCAGCTACTAGGGAGGCTGAGGCAGGAGAACTGCTTGAACCCAGAAAGTGGAGGTTGCAGTGAGCCAAGATTGTGCCATTGCACTCCAGCCTGGGTGACAGCGAGACTGTGTCTTAAAAAAAAAAAAAAGGATGCCACAGTCCTGTTCCTCAGGTGGACAGCACTTTTTAAGAGGTCACTTCTTATAAGGAACATCCATCCTATTCACCCTCTGTTCCTGAGGGTAGCCAGCCACCATGGGGGATGTGGGGATGGGGCTTGCACAGAAGTAAGGAGACCTAAGACTTGCCCCAGCTGCAAGTCAACGCTGCTTCACAGCTCCCTGGCCTCTGCTTACCCAGCTTTCAGACAGACAAGATGATCCCAGTCTCATCCACCTCTCAAACTCTTTACAAGCACCAGATGAAAAAATTTTTTCTGTGATAAAGGTACTGACAGCCACTCTTTTTGTGATTTGGGCAAAGAGGGTCTCTGGTGTCTCTTTGATTCTCAGTGTTTTACACACAGCAGGCACTCAATAAATGCTCAGTGGCTTGTCTGGGCAAAATCAAGTCTATATTATGTTCCATAGGTAACCTGTCTGTTGGAGAAAAAAATTGTCTCAGAAACAAGATTAGATTCATCCTGAGCGTATGTAAGGGCACTCTGAAGGCCAAGAAAGAATGTACCTGCCAGCCCAGGAGTAAAGACAGCACTTTAATCCTCTGTTGGAAAACCTGGGTCCAGTTGCCAAAAGGTTTGGCAAAAGCAGCTGGACTATTCCCTAGGGGGTCTAACATGGATGCAGCTCAGAGCGGTAGAATTGTGAGGATGTGAGTGTTAGCAGCCGTGAGCAGGGAGCTGGGCAGGAGGACTTTTTCCTAAGAGGCAGAAAATGCCTCCTTTCCAATTGAAACAGACAGTGCTGGTGTTTCAAATTATTAACACAAAGACACAGGTGGAGGGCCGCAATCTCCATGTCAGCTTTTGCAAGAGGCAGGGGAAATAGAAGCAGATTAATGAAAGGAAAACACGAAGATCCATTGGTCCTTTCTGCTTTCTTTCTTGATTAACGGGGAGCATTTAGAGATGGTGATGCTCATCTTGTGGCTGAGGTTGAAAGAGGACTGGGGGTTCAGGGTGGGGTGCAAAGTCAGGCTCTCTCTGCAACTGGTAGCATGGCCACAGATCCACTCCTTCACTGCAAGCCCATTTTCTTTATCTGACCTGCCCGATGGGCAGACCATGGAAGGTTCAGAGCTGACATAGGCACATGGCAGGGATGCAATCCATGGAGTGACTTGCTGGAGAAAAGCCATGAGCAGACAGGAAAAGCTGCCTGTAAGGACTTTTGACTTCAAAATGTGCCCAAAACTGGACCAGCCGAGTTTATCCTGAGGAAGTTTGGTCAACTCCTCATTAAGGGGCAATGTGCTGACTGAGAGAGAAGACAAAGTATTAGAATAATTTTTCTGTTGAGGGTTTGTAAGAAAGCTGTGGAATTATGCTGAGATGTTTATTTATGTATGTATTTATTTATTTTTAGAGACAGGGTCTTACTCTGCCACCCAGGTTGAATGCAGTTGGATGCTCTTGGCTTACTGTAGCCTTGAACTCCTGGGTTCAAGCAATCCTCCCACCTCAGCCTCTCAAGTAGCTGAAACTATAGGCATGCACCACCACACCCGGCTAACTTTTTATGTTTTATAAAGACAGGGTTCTCACTACGTTGCCCTGGCTGGCCTCCAACTCCTGGCCTCAAGCCATCCTCCTGACTGAGCCTCCCAAAGTGTTGGGATAACACGTGTGAGTCACTGCACTCGTCCTGAGATATTTATTTCTTTAAATATTGCTCACTCAAAGGCATCATCTGTTACATGCTGGTTACATGGTAGCAAATTAGTGCTACTTAAAGAAAATACAGTAAGTTAAACATATACAATCAGAACCCCAGTGAATCATATTTGCCACTGCAGACATTCATCACACATAGCTCTAGCTCTGGCAGTGGGCTCTCCAGGCAGCCACATTTGCTGTTGTCACACATATAGGTAGCTCCTTAAATAAACCTATGAACTAAAATGAGGGGTGTGAATATACATGCCCAATGGCAACAGATAACAACAACCCCAGCTACTCCAACAGACAGAAGGTGCAGGAACAAAGAGCTGGGCCATCTGTATGCCATGTCTGACTTGGCTACCAAGGAGCTGTGTGACTATGGACTAATCCCTCACCCTCTCTGGGCCTTATCTTTCTTATCTCTAAATGTGGGTAATGAAAATATTTCCCTCCTTGAGGTGCTGTGAGGACTTCTTGAGCTGACAGAAAAGAAGCCCTGAGGATGAGGCCCAGTGCATGGTATTAGGCACAGAACCTAGTATCAGGTGAATCGTAAGTTAATAAGCTGCCCTTGCTTTTAGTTTTAATAGCATTAGTAGTAGGAGGTGATCGTCGTGGCACTGTCCTTGTTTTTACGATTTTAAGATGGTGCATGTTCTGGAAAGAACTTTTGTAAACTTGAGAATTATGAGTTTACTGTTTTCCTTCCAATTCAAAGATCTACAGCAAATACACAATGGAAATGGGCAGGGTGTGTCTGGGGACTCAGGGAACCCTTTACTCAGACCCTTCCCATCTCAGCTCCTTGGACATTTGGCACTGGGGATGCTGGACTTACTCCTCCTTAGATGGACGTGTTTGCTGGATCTGCTGATGCTAGGCTGAGTGTCTGGCATGGGCACGGGTGGGAGGGAAGAAACCTCTGGCCAAAGGATAGAGATGAAGTTCCTGACTCTTTCAGGCATGCAGCGTGGGAATTAGGGGTGGCCAAGGAGGACATTGAGTGAATGGGTGAGGCGAGGGAGAAAGACCATGAGGAAGGACACTGTCCTGTTAGGGAGCTGAGCCCGGAGTCCCTAGCTGGTAGCATGAGAGTGAGGGTGCAGAGGATAAAAAGTATGCTGAATAAACTCAACATGCTGTTTAGCCACTCAAGCAACAAACACACACGGTGCTGGAACTCTCTACACATCACAAAGCACGTTGCACCTCCCTTGGCTGGTCAGTGTTTCTTGTGCCAATAGAATGGCTGTCATCCCAATTTTACTGTTGCAGAGATGGTGGCTGTAGGGGGCCACCTTTGCAGAGGTCCCACAGCCAGTGTGGGGCCAGCAGAGACCTGGGCCTGTGACCCCAATCCCACCTCCTTCATCTTCTGTGCAGAATCGACTTAGTACCAGCCCTATGTCCTGTGCTGGGGGAGCCACACAAGAACCAGCCAATCATCTGCACAAATGACTTCTAGCAGATAGAGAGGGAGAAGACCCCAGGAATGCTACAGAAGAGAGCTGGCACTTGGAAGAAAGGACAGCGTCTTAGTGTGTGGGACCCAGACACCTGGCTTGGTGGGAAGGGGGTTCTGAATGCAGTGAAGGTGGGGAGCAGGGCATCCCAGGGACAAGGCAAGGAGAGTTTGGGGCAGCACCATTGGGAACTGCGTGTGTTTCAGCCTGGCTTGTGTGGGCGCCAGGAAGGTGCATTTGGGGCCCAGGCCTAGAGATGGGGTCCCTCATGGGAACAAGGGTTGGCCCAAGGACCTGGCACTGTATCCCGCGGATGGAGGAAGCCACAGAAGACCCTCAGCAGGAGAAAACGCCCTCTGGCAAAGGTAAAGAAAGGAAACAGATCAGGAAGCAACTGGAGACAGACCCCCAGCTGAGAAGCACCTGCAGTGGTCCAGGGAGGAGGAGAGGTGGGGTCAAGGGCTGCAGCTGTGACATGGGAATTTGGATGGATGTTACCGGGTCAAGAAATACCCAACCCAACTAGGGCCCCCTCAGCAGAGACTGCTGCCAGGTTAAAGAATATCCTGTGAGCTACGCTGCTGTGTGACAGGTGAGCACAGCAAGTGGCTGACAGCAAGGATGCCCAAACATGACCTGCAAATCCCCCTCTGCCATTTGCTCCCTGTGTGGCTTGATGACATAACCCTGGGGCCTCAGTTTCCTCATCTGTAGACTGGGAATGATGATAAGTGTTGAGAGCAGTGCCTGGCCCTTCATGAGCGCTCAATACGTGTCAGGCTGTGTCATTACTATCTGTTATATTTGCAAAGCTGTTTGCACAAATTACCACATCCAACGTTCACAATAAACCCATGGGCCGGGTTTTGTTTGTTTTTTGAGAGTGTCTCATTCTGTTGCCTAGGCTGGAGTGCGGTGTCGCCCAGGTTGGTCTTGAACTCCTGAGCTCAAGCAATCTGCCTGCCTCAGCCTCCCAAAGTGCTGGGATTATAGATGTGAGCCACTGCGCCCAGCCTGGGAAAGGTAATCTTGAGCCCTTCTTCAAATACGCAAACAGGCTCAGTCGTGACTTTCTCGGGACATGCAACCAGACTCCAGCAGAGCCAGGACTGGGGAATTGAAGCCGCCTGGGCAACCTGTGGGTATCCTGCAGAGGAGACAGCCCCCCAGCAGTTCCCAGCCCTGCCAGTGGCAGCCCTACTGTTGCCATGCCAGAGGAGGCACCTGGGAGGGTTGGGCCAGGCAGCGGAATCTGTGGAGGCCCATCCTTCCAACTCCCTGTTTGAGATCCATCCTGTCTGATCCATGAGCCCAGGTGGCTGCTACTTTCTGCTTGAGGGCACAGACTCATGCACGCATTTTCCAACATCACTTTCAATCTCCCTAAACATGCCTGAGTGTCTGGCTGTGCGGGAAAAACCACAGTGTTAACTTCAATTAAAAATTGTTCTCATGCATCTTGCTTTGTTTGAAATGTTCTCAGCACGGATGAGGGATTGGAGCCTTTCAAGATGTCTCCATCAAGATAGTAGATGATTAGCCACACAACCCCCACCCCTCTGGGAGGTCTGAGATGGTGCATACTTGTAAATAAGCCAGTGTTCACAATATATATATATTTTTTAAGACAGATTCTCGTTCTGTTGCCAGGCACCAGGCTGGAGTGCAGTGGCACGATCTCGGCTCACTGCAACCTCCGCCTCCTGGGTTCAAGCAATTCTCCTGACTCAGCCTCCTGAGTAGCTGGGACTACAGGTGCACGCCACCATGCCCAGCTAATTTTTCTATTTTTTTAGTAGACCATGTTGGCCAGGATGGTCTTGATCTCTTGACCTCATGATCCGCCCACCTCGGCCTCCCAAAGCGCTGGGATTACAGGTGTGAGCCACCGCGCCCGGCCCACAAGATTCTTAAAAGAAGAGAGAGGTGAATTGAGAGTGGAAGTCAGGGAAGAGGGGAGGTAGGAATGGTAACATTAAGGACCTTTCTTCCCATGAAATGAAATAGCATTGGGTCACAGTGGGCAATTATTTCTAGGAGCCACAAGATGTGTTTGTGAGTAAGTTGCACACAGACAGAGGTGTGAGTGACCCAGTGAGGGGATGTGTCCCATGAAGTGCAGGCAGCGAGGAGAATGAAGACCCTGAGCTAAGGGAGCGAGCCATGAGAAACAGCATGTGGGAGCCAGGTGGCCAGTTCAAATCTGAGCCTCAGTTGCTGCATCTAAAAATTGGGCTGAATTGTAATCTCTACTTCAGAGCATGGTGGTGAGGCTTAGCTGTGCAGCTCCACGTAATGCATTCAGCAGAGAGCCTGGCACACAGTGAGGTAGGCTTTAGCATGGTTGGCATGGCCAGTTATGGTTATGGTGACTCCAGGGACCAATGGCACCTGGAGGTTAACTTCTCCAGTCTCTGTGATAGGAACCAAGAGACAGAAGGAGCTTCAGTGCCTTCACATTGTTCTCCACAAAGGGTCCAGGGGTGGAGGCGAGCTTCCTTCCAGGTAGAACACAGGAGGCCTGCAGAATCCTCCCCCAGGACATCTACTAACATCATGTGATTTTACTGACCAACGGTATAAGAAATGGACTCTACTTCCAAGGGCCAAGAGACATCATTCATCAGCAGGAGGCCAAACAGATTCCTTTTTGCAGAAGACATCACTCCTGCAATGTTTGGCAAAAAGGAATCTGCTGCTGGGCCAGTTCACCCTGCATGCCGCCAGGGCTCCATGAGCTCCTTCAGCCTCAACCATTCCAGCAGATGTCCTGAGGTCTAATCCTCAGCAACAGAACAGAGCGACAGGCAGCTCCAGCCACTGGAACCAGTCTTAGTTTAGCTCATTGGTGCTGCTATAACAAAATCCCACAGCCTGGGCAATTTATGCACAATAGAATTGTATTTCTCACTGTTCTGGAGGCTGGGAAGTCCGAGATCAAGATGCGGGCAGATCTGGTGTCTGCTGAGGGCTTCTCTGCTCTTGGCTTTTGTGCCTTGCTGCCGTATCCTCTGGAGTGAGCAATGCTGTGTCCTCACAAAGTGGAAGGCACAGAAGGGGTGCATTCACCCCCTCAAGCCCTATTAGAAGGCATTAATCCGTTCATGAGGGTTAAGCCCTCATGGTCTAATCACTTCCTAAAAGCACATTTGCTTCCTGACCAGGATAATACCATTGCATTGAGGATTAAGTTTCAACATGAGTTTTGGAGGAGACACAAACATTCCAAACCACAGTAGAACCCTGCAGGTGTGTGTTGTGGGCCCCATCAAGTGTCTGATGTTTGAGTTACCTTCATACTAGCTATAGCCCTGATTAGACGGAGCATACTCTGAGGCCAGTGACCCTGGTGATTGACAGCCTTGGAGCTGGGAGGGACCTTGAGCACTTACCAAAGTCCTGTGTCAGGTATGGTGACTAGTGTTTTTGCCATATATCACAGAAGGAGGCGCGGGGAGCTGGCAGCATTGACAGGTGAGGTGCAGATAAATTGTATGAGGCTATAAAGAATTCGGACGGGGGTTCTCTGACTGCAGTTCCAGGAGTTTTTCCATCTCTCTATGAAGTAAGAGATCTTATGGTCCACCCGCTCAACCTACATTTTGCAGACCAAAAGACAGATAAATAGTGCAATGTCATTGTAGGCACCATTTCCTGGCCAGCCTCTGCACACACAGGCCTCACCTAATCCTCACACCTCCATGTAACAGGAGAGGTCATTATCCACACTTTACAAAGAGGAAACTGAGCTCAGGAAGATGAGTGATGTGCTTGTGTCACCCAGTTGGTTTCAAACTTGGGATTTGAACCTGGGTCTCTCTGACTGCATCTCAAACCCTTGACCACCATGCTGTGTTGAGTCCCTCAGTGGAGCCCAGAGAGAGGAGGGAGGTTCCTCACCACTATCCTCTTCCTAGGGTCACACAACATGTGAGCAGCATTGTCAAGACCAAAAAGGCCCAGCTGACTACCCCAGCCCTTTGTAGGGCGCCTTGGGCAATTCTGTTATCCAAGCAGAAAGCTCACAGAGGGCCCCGTCACGTGAATGCCACATGTACAGCCAGTTGCTGCTGCATGCCACCAGCATGCTGAGCCAGCCACAAGAGCCTTGCAAATTGTTTTGCTTTTCCTAATCAGTTCCCTCAAGGGAGCAGCTAGAATGGCCTACGCCACATTCCAGAGGCTCAAGCTACCCAAATGGCATCATAATGGCTCTACTGAGCACTGTCCCTTGCAGAAACATTCCAAATATTTCATGTTTATTATCTCCATTAATTCTTTCTTAAATCCCAGGGGGTGGATTCCTTGTAACAGAGGGGGACACTGAGGCTTAGCTTAGAAAGTAACACCCAGTCCCAGAGCCCAGGTGTGACCCAGGTTCTGAGATCTCTGCTCCAGGCCTTGCAACACCAGCTACTCAGGTGATTCTGCCCCATGTGGCAGGGAAGAAACCGAGCCAGAGGACTAGGTCAGGGAGGGATACCAAAGGCAAGAGATTTAAGTGGTGAGAAGGATGGGCTCCAAATCACAGTGACCTTGGCTCTGCTGGCTCCTCTCCATGTTCTAGTCCATACCAGGCACGGTGAGGAGGCTTCACGAACACTACTTCAGAGAATCCCTTACAGCATGCCTGGAAGATGAGAATTACACCTCCTCTTACAGGCTGCAGAAAACGGAGAATCAGAGAGGTTAAAGAATTTACCCAAGGTGACACAGCTTAGCAGTGGCCAGACTAAGATGCAGGCCCAGATGTACGCAGCTGCATTTGTGAGGGATACGTATACATGCATTGCTGGAAGGCCATTCTCCAGGTTTCTCCTCTTCTGCATGCCTTTTGAGTGGAGGAGTTGATAGTCTCTGTTTTGGACTATCTTTTCAAGATGTGTGTAGAGTAAACAGCACTGAAAAAAGAGACAATGTCCCCTCTGGGGCAGAGGGCATATCTGTTTCCTGACTGGGATAGTTGTATCTCTCCCTCTGAAGCAGAGGCTGGGCAGATGTGCTAGCAGTCTCCCTTAAAAGGTGGGGTTTCCTAAGCTTGAGTTTCCTCAGCTGTCACACCAACCCACAGCAAGCACAGAGCCCACACGCACTGCTCCACATAGTGCCATAGGACTTGCAGAGAGGGAAGCACTGATGTGAACATGAAGCCCAAGCTGCTTGCTGCACTGTATTAATGTCCTTTGACTCCGGGAGTCTCACATCTCTCTGCATCTTTGAAATTTTGGAAGACTAACTTGATGGCAAGGTAAAATTGCAGACCCCTCTCAGCTCTTGACATACCTGTGCTAAGCTTCAAAAACATCAGTTGTAAAAATCCTGGAGGAGAGACGTGGCTGAACAGCAGTATTCAGGAAGGAGAGGTCTCCGATCGGGATGAGTCAAAGGGTTTGTATTAGACAAGGCAAGATTTGGCTCTCACTGGCCACATTAATGAGTGTATCAGGGCTAGATCCAATGAGGTAATAGATTTTCCCGGAGTTTCATGTCCAGTTCTGAGAAAACTGTTCTACAAGAACACCAACAGACCAGAGCTTCACCTAGTGAAGTTTTTAGAGAGAATATGCATCTGGGAAAACAGCTGAGGAAAATGTCTACGTTTAGTCCAAAAAGGGGACGACACAAAGGGAGGATACAGAGTTTTGGTTCAAAGATAATCATTGCTGGTGTCTGTGCCGCCCCGCACAATTTGTTCTTTCTCATTCACCATCTCATTTGATTTTCCCACCCACACTATGAGCTATTACTACTGTTCCCATTTAACAGAAAGGGAAACTGAGGCTCCAAAAAATTAAGCATCTTGTTCCAAGTCAAACAGCCCCAAGGCATGAGTGGCAGAGCCAGGCCGGGGACTCAGGCCTTCTGCTTCCCCATCTCAGGGATCTTCAAGGTCCTGGGGCCATCACTACGCAGGTGAGCACATGCGAGCAGGGTTAGACTCGCTTCCTACCACCAAGGGGCAGAGTTAAAGGAAGAAGATTTTTGGCTCAAGAGAGATCATCGTGAAGAATTAAAATTTATTGACCACTTACTAGGAGTCACAGGACCACATTTAACCGGCAAAATCCTGAGACTTGTGGCAACTTATCATAACTACCATCAGGGCACTGCACAACTGTGAATGCCGTGGCTGGGGACCATGACATGATTTTCCCGGCTGCACTGTGGCAGGGCCATGCTGTAGCCCAGGAGACCTGACTCGCAGAGAAGTCACTGTTTGGCGAGGTGGTGAGCCTCCCGTTGCTAAAGATACAGACACAGTGGGTGGTTCACACTGCGTAAGGCATGCTGGGAAGGGATTTTGGCACATTCTGGTCTGTGGTTCTACATGTGCAGTTTGGCTAGGGTCTCAGAACAGTGCAAACAGATGAGTGAGAACTCCCGCCAGGTTCCCCGACTCAGGGCTCATTATGCCCACTGCAGGCATTTATTAAGGTCTTCCACGGGCCAGGCCCTGGGGCTACAAAGAGAGGCACAGCTTATTCCATTAGCCCTGAGGGTCTCCTGTGCAGAGGGGAGGCAGACAGATGGGTAGAGAGAGTGATGCAACCGAGGCTCTTGTGCTCTGCGGGGGGCTATGGCTCTACTCCCTGGAGTGGTCCCTCACCAAGGCTTCATGACTGTGGATGGGACCACATCCCTCCTTTCTTGGCACCTCCCCCAGTGGGCTGCTGGGGACTGATACGGTGAGCTGTGTGGCCTGGCTAACACTGTTCTGCAACACTGGGAGGCTTCTGGGTGACAGGTGGCCACTGGAGACTGCACAGGTCAGGGCCGTCATGAAGGTGGGGTGGAGCTCCTGTCGGGGTTCAGCCTGGGATTTCTAGGACCACAGAAGAGGAGGGGGTCTGCCTGCTCCATGCTGGGCCCGGCCAGCCCACAGAGAGCCCCCTTCCCGGGGCCAGGGTCTGCCCGGGCTCTGCTCGTCCTTTGCTACCTTCCTGGTGGATTCATCAAAGTCAACATTTACTGGGTACCTCTCTGCGTGGCTGCTGGGACACAGCAGGGGCTGTGTGGTGTCTTCGCTCCTTGGTCATCTTTCGCAGGAGGTCACCAGCTGCCAGGATAATGTGCCATTAGCAAGAGCAGGGACTTTGGTGCTTGTTCCTCAGTGTCCCCAGTGCCTAGAACAGTGTCTGCCCCATCCTCAGTGCTTGTTAATACTTGAGAATTAAATGGGCCGGGGAAAGGTGTGGATCCTGGAAACAGTTTCAACCATCCCCATTCATTTTTTTATTATTATACTTAACGTTCTGTGGTACATGTGCAGAATGTGCAGGTTTGTTACACAGGTGTACACGTGCCATGGTGGTTTGCTGCATCCATCACCCTGTCATCTACATTACGTATTTCTCCTAATGCTATCCCTCCCCTACCCCCTACCCTCTGCTACCCCTCCCCTACCTCCCACCCCTTGCTATCCCTCTCCTAAACCCCCACCACCTGACAGGCCCCAGTGTGTGATGTTCCCCTCCCTAAAGAATATTAGTAAAATACAGTGAGGCCCACAAAACTCTGAAACAACATATCAGTCCTCCCTAAGGGATCCAAAAAGCCCCTCTAAATGCCAGATGGCGCTGGGTAGGGTGACCAGCCATCCCAGTTGGCCTGGGACTGGTTTCAGCACTGGAAGTCTCATCTTGAAAGCCCCTCAGCCCTGCAAAAACCGGGGTGCTTGGTCACCTTACCTCAGAGAAGTCCACAGGTTTAGAGGAGTCAGCCCTCTCCAAGTACAAGCTCCGCTGTCTCTGTGCTGCAGGACCTCGAGCCAGTGTCTTACCCTGTCTGGCCTCCACTCTCCTCCTGAGTGAACTGAAGGATCACAGGTTCACAGTGTGGGACTGTTCAAAGGAAGAAATGGAGTGCTGCAGGGAATGCCTGTAGCGCAGGGTCCAGCATGCAGCAGACACCTTGTAGGAGGACAAGAGAGGGGCGCTGGGGACGGGAGAGTTTGAGGATGTGGGCGAGAGTCGGGGGCTTGGTGCTGTCAGGACTGCTGCCCTTGGGGAAAGTTATAATCCAGACTCAAAGATGAGATGCCCGGCAAGCTGATGCAAGATGCGATTTTCTGTCAAGATTTTTTCTTGTTCCTTTATTGATTCCTTGCTCTTCCTTAACTGGTTTATGAAGTATTTACTGGGTCTAGCCCTGGGCTGGGCAGCAGCAATCGTGACATAAATGAGATGAGAACCTTGACCCTCAAAGGAACCTTGGAGGGGAGGCATGCTCTGATGGTGAGCTGCTCAGAGCTGCAGGGGCAGAGAAGAAGGGACAGCTCTTCCTGGAGAAAGTAAGCTTCCCATCCTCCAATGCCCCTCTCAGTTGTTTCAGCCTCCTGTGGGCTCCCTACACCCCACCTCTGGCACCAGCCTGTCTTAGTCGTGGGACACCTGGCTTCAGACACAATCCACTCTGCCCACACAAGCTGCAGAGACAGCCAGGCTGGAAGGGGTTGTGACATAGGACCACTCTCTCTGGGGCTCAGATCTGCCTCCACCTCACCCCAACACCCTACAATCCACCAGCCATGGCTCAGATCTAGCCTTGACCCCAGCTTAGCCTCTTCTCACCTGGATGACTTTTGGCAAGGCCCTAAGGCTCTCTGAGCCTCAGTATCCTCTTCTCTAAAACGGGCATGCTGAATGTGTTGCCTTCCTAGGCTGGCCGTGCAGCACAGAGCCTGGCTCTTAGCAGGTGCTCAAGATTCACCTACACCATCTGTCTTCTTTCACCAGAGGGCGGGGCTCCTGCCACACAGGTCTTCATGTCTAAGAGTGATGTTCTTTATGCAATGCGTGCTGTCATGCTGTTGGCAAGGATGACAAAGATGATGAAGGCTGGCAATCAATTCTTTCTGGCTTCCCACACTCCTCAACACAGCCTGCCTGCACGGCTGGCCCTGCCTGCTTGATTTGATTATCAGGATACGCAGGAGGGCCCAGGTGGATCCTCCACAGGTCGGGAAGAAGGATTGGCAGGAAGTGAGAGAGAAGGCAGGAGATGCAGGAAGGGCTGCTAAGACTCGGTGCAGAGAGATGGGGGTGCAGGGTGCCTGGGAGAGAACATTAGTCAGCCCCCCTCAAGTGTTCCCAAAAGTTACTGGAAACGAAGTCTTAATAAATTTCTAATCCAGAGTGTCATGCTGAGGAGATGGATGAGGGATCCTCACGAGGTCTGGAGGAAATAAACAATGTTCCAGCTCTGGGCTAAACAGGAGGCTGCCAGCCTGGGTGGGCATCAGGCTGGAGCAATCTGCTCCCACCATTTCCCCTCGCTTTCTTCCTTTGGGGGAACAAGGCTTCCCAGGGTCCAGGTATCTGGGATGGAGGCCCAAAGAACCCATCCTTGGTCACTGAATGGCCCAACTCTGGCTCCTAGTGTGCAGACCCCATGCCTGAATCACAGACTGGCTCCCTCGATGTCTCATGGAACACCCTGTCACAGGATACCTGGAAGAACTCCAAGTGGCCGTGGCAGACTGGAAAGGAGCTAGGCTGGTCCATGCCTGATTTTGCTTCCTCACTTGTTCCCCAGGCTCACTTGACCTGTAGAGTATGTATGTATATTACTCACATTTTGCAGCATTTGGGAGACAGGGAGAGAGAGAAGTGCTGGCTGGACCAGGGGTCCATAGCTGGGAGGTGGGGTTAGTGGTCTAGATTTAGATTCAAGTGTTAACATTCCTTTTCCCACAATGGGAGAAAAGGAGGAAGGGTAGAAATATAGCTGTTAAAAACACAGGCTTAAGAAAATTCCACTTCCAGCCAAAATGGAGTAATAGGGACTAGATCTACCCTCCCAACTGAAACAGCTGAAAAACCAGATAAAATACATGAAAATGGTTTCCAAGACACCAGACATCAGACAAATGAAGGACAGTGACCCTCGAGAGACGGAGAACTAGCAAGGTGAGCAGTACAGGTGCTCCAGTTTACTGCCAGTGGAAAGTTTCCAGGCCATGGAGCAGGAAACTCAGGCAGGACTCAATGGACTCCCTAAGCTGAAGAACGGAAATGAGAGTCTGGGGAGAGTGGGGTGGCTGGAGACCACAGGGAGGGGTGGAGAGAAGACAGCTGCCCAGAGAGAGAACCCTGGGCTTTCAGAGAGGGACCACTCAGACATTCCGTGGAGGACAGAGTGAGTAATGTTTGTGCAGCAACTGCCTGAGGCAGGGAAAGAATCACCCTAAAAATTACAGGAAGCAGTGTCCAGCACCCATACAGGACCAGAAATAGTGCCTGTTTCCATCAGCCATTTTGAAAATCTCATCATTCATGAGACACCGAGTAGACAGAATACTTAGAAGAACATTGCCTTAGGGATGGGGAATAGTTACTCTTAGATGAAATATGGCTTGATCAAACCATTCTCAAGTTTCTGAACTGCATCCCAGAACAAAGCACAAGACTATTTATGGGAATACAAAGTATCTAGCGCGCTCCACAGAAAATTCACAGTAAAATTCACAATGTTTGGCATCCAACCAGGAATCATCAGACATGTAAAGCAGCAGGAAAATATGAACCATCTGAGGAGAAAAGGCAATCAATCAAAACCAATCCAGAACTGACATATTTAGAATTAGTAAGCAAGGACATTAAAATAGTTATTATAACTGTATTCCATATGTCAAAAAAGCTACAGGAATCAATGAACATGTTAAGAAGAGAATGGAATAGATATATTTTTAAAAGATCCAAATCAGTGTCTAGAGATGAAAACTATAACATCTAGTATCAAAAATACACTGGGTGGGGCCTTTATTAATAGTAGATTAGATATTGCAGAAGAAAACCTTGTCAACTTGAATGCAGACCAATAACTATCCAAATGAAACACAAACAGAAACAAAGACCAAAAAAACAATGAAGAGAGCATCAGTGAGCTGTGAGACAACTTTAGGTGCCCTAATATAGGTGTATCAGTCTCAAAGGAGAGGAGAGAGAAGAGAGAACTATGTATATATTCTGCTATTATTTATTTGAATATATATAACATATATATACACATATATATCATTGCTATTATTTCTTTGAAGATACATAATATATATACATACATATATGCTATACACATATATAATATATACACTCAAAGAAACTTTAAAAAACAATGCCTTTCTCCCACTAGCCGTACAAAAGATGAAAGAATGAATTACCAGCACATCTGCATTACTAAAACAGTCTTTCAGACAGAAGGGAAATGGTGCCATATAGAAGCATAGATCTGCACCAAAAAAAAAGAAAAAAAATGAAGGGCACTGGGTATAATAACGACATAGGTGTTATTATTTGTTGAAAGTCAGTTTTTTAAAATGGTTTAAATAGTAAGAAAAATTAAGGCAACTGTATGGCTTTTCCCATGTCGTTATTATACCCAGTGCCCTTTATTTTTTTTGTGTGCAGATCTATGTTTCTATATGGTATCATTTCCCTTCTGTCTGAAAGACTGTTTTAGTAATGCAGAAGTGGGAAAAGCCATACAGTTGCTTTAATTTTTCTTACTATTTAAACCATTTTAAAAAACTGACTTTCAACAAATAATAACAATGAGATCATACCACTGCACTCCAGACTGGATGACAGAGTAAGATTCCATCTCAAAAAAAAAAAATAAAAACAAACAAACAAACAAAAAAACAGCCAAAACTTGGAAGCAACCAAGATGCTCTTCAATAGGCAAATGGATAAACAAACTGTGGTACATCCAGACAACAGAATATTATTTAGTACTAAAATGGAAAAAGCAGGCTGTGCATGGTGGCTCACACCTGTAATCCCAGCACTTTGGGATGCCGAGGCAGGCAGATCAGGAGTTCAAGACCAGCCCGGCCAACATGGTGAAACCTGAAACCCCATCTCCCCTAAAAACACAAAAATTAGCCAGGAGTGGTGGCGGGTGCCTGTAATCCCAGCTACTCGGGAGGCTGAGGCAGGAGAATCACTTGAACCCAGGGTCAGAGGTTGTAGTGAGCAGAGATCATGCCACTGCACTCCAGTCTGGGTGACAGAGTGAAACTCCATCTCAAAAAAATAAAAAATAAATAAAAATAAAACATAAAATGGAAAAAGCTCTCAAGCCTTAAGTGCATATTACTAAGTGAAAGCAGCCAATCTGAAAAGGCTACATACTGAATGACTCCAACTGTATGATTTCCTGGAAAAGGTAAAACTGTGGAGATAGTAAAAAGATCAGTGACTGCTAGGGATTGAGGGGAGGGAGAGGTGAAAAACTGCAGCACAGAGGACTTTTAGGGCAGTGAAAATACTGTATACGACACTATAACATGGATCCACATCATTATATGTTTGTCCAAGCCCACAGAATGTACAACACAGAGAGTGAATGCTAAAGTAAACTATGGACTTTGGAGGATTCTGAGGTGTCAATGTAGGTTCATCAGTTGTGGCAAATGCACCACTCTGGTGGGCATGCTGATGGTGGAAGAGGCCGTGCATGAATAGGGGCAGAGGGGCATATGAGAAATCTCTGTACCCTCCTCTTGATTTTTCTGTGAACCTAAAACTTCTCTTTAAAAAAAGATCTTAAAAATAATAGGCTGGGCTGGGCACGGTGGCTCACACCTGTAATCCCAACACTTTGGGAGGCTGAGGTGGGCGGAGGTCAGGAGTTCAAGAGCAGCCTGACCAACTCAGTGAAACCCCGTCTCTATTAAAAATACAAAAATGAGCCTGGCATGGTGGCACGCACCTGTAACCTCAGCTACTCAGGAGGCTGAGACAGGAGAATTGCTTGAACCCGGGAGGCCGATGTTGCAGTGAGCCGAGATTGTGCCATTGCACTCCAGCCTGGGTGATGGAGTGAGACTCTGTCTCACAAAAATGATAACAGTAATAATAGACTGATGTGACACAGAGACCTGTGTTTGATCCCCAGCTTTGTGCCCTCCAAGCCTCAGTTTCCTCACCTATAGAATGGATCTGAACATGCCTATTCCATGGGACCATTGTAAGGATTCAGTGAGATTCTGTGTATTGTTCAGCACAATGCTTGTCTGGTACCTCAAAGGCATCTGTTGAATGGTGGCTGTGATGGAAGATACAAGGATGTCTTGAGAGGACACAGTGAGGAGGGAGTGAACACAGATGGGTCTCCATCACTCAATGTAGAAAGAGCTGGGGTGCAGGACCTGAGCAGGACAGGGCACACAGCAAGTGCTCCCTGAACACAAGCATTTCACTGGAGACCTACCATCCACCTGCAGATGTCCCGGTTCTCTTAGCTTTGTGAGATTCCACTGTTTCAAGCCAAATGTCTGAAATCCTAAAACACTAGAAATTTGGTCTACAAAAATCACTGGAATGTTTACTTCTTTAGCTGCTCATTACACCCCTGCATAAAATATAGCTTTATAGCCTCTCCTGAAGCAGGTCTAATTAGAAGGATAAAATATTTAAATCTTTGCAATGGAAACCTGAAGTACAACTAAACAGGCCCTTCGGTTGAAAACATTGAAGATAATAGACAATTTGTATTTTAACGATAATTCTTGCTTGAAGAAAAAGAAGCACTTACTGACTGCTAAGAAGAAGACTGCCAAACTCCCTGGAATTCTATTTTTCTGGGCTGTGATATGCTCCTCTGGGGATGGACAACTTTGACTAGTTTCTTGCATATCTGTCAGAATGAGGCCCTTCTCCGTAGCTAAGAGTTTCAAGAGATAACAAAATCACTTCTCCAATCCGAAGAGGTGTCTTTTGTGTCTTTTTCCCCTCCGTGAAAAATGATTAAAATGCAAATTAACTGTGCATCTCTCAAGGTCCTGGGGGTGAAGAGAAGAGGAATTAGCAGGGGATATGATGCCAGCATCTCAGCTGTGATTAGATACACGTGTGCTGTCTCCCAGAAGGACAGGCCCAGTGTTAACATGATGTTAATATGCAGGTGAGACTGAATCCTCCCAACTAGTAAGGGCCGGATTCCGAGAGACAGGTGAAAGACAGAGAGGTGAGGGTATTCCCAGCTCCTCAAACACAGGAAACTTACTTGGATCTCCCCAAGTAGGCTTTTAAATCATTTTTTAAGGAGGGGAAAAAAGACGCAAAAGACATCTCTTCGTATTGGAGAAGTGATTTTGTTATCTCTTAAAACTGTCTTAGCTGTGGGGAAGGGCATCATATGAAGTTGAACCAAACAAAATGATCATTTAGTAGGTCGAAAATGGTCAAATGTCAGCAATTTCACATGGTTCAGCCTAATAAAGTCATGGCCTACCTCCTTAGTAATCACTAACTTTTCTACTGGGCTTGGCAGTATTTTAAGGTTTTGCCAAAGTCTACACAGCCCTGTTTAGTCTAGAGATGATACATCAGCAGCCCCAGGATGAATCCAGATCACGCACCTGTTCTGTTTGGTCCAGGTAGTAGCCAGTCCCCAAGCACAATGACCATCCATTCTGTCCCTCCTTCCTAGACACACCCGTTACATCAAGAGATAGAATCTGACTCCCTCCCTTTAAATCTGGGCTGGCCTGGAGACTATCTTGACTAAAAAAATGGAGTGTTAATGACTTTCTGGGACTTCTAGGCTAGGTTCTAAGAAGCCTGCAGCTTAACCTGGAACTGCTGGAACACTCTTTCTCAGGGAAGCCAGCATCATGCAAGAAGAGCAGCAACTCTGGGACCTCCATACTGGGAGGAAGCCCAAGCCGCCTGAAGAAGCCCTTGCAGGATGAAATCCCAAGAGGAGAGAATGATCAAGTTGCCTGGAGCCACCAGACAAGTTTGGAAGAAGCTACATGCTGGAAGCCTAGACTCCAGCTCCTGCTGTACCAGCTGATGCCACTGAAGCATAAACAGACTGTCTAGCCAAGCCCTTCCTCAGTTCTGTCCCACAAAATCATGAGCACAATAAATGATTGTGTTAAGTCATTAAGTGAACGAAGTCATAAGCAGTAAGTAACAGAAACAGTACACACCGTGATTGGTAGGTCTGTTAAAAACTTCTAATTAGTTGTTAACATTAAAAACCCAGATGCATGAGAAAATCAGAATTTCAGCTTTCTTTTAAACATAGAAGCACCTGCAGTCCTATGCCTGTGTTTCTGCATGGCATGAGCAAGGGGCTGGAGCTCCAGAGCCTCCTCCAGGCCAGGCTGGCCGAGCTCTGCAGGGCATCGCAGCCCCCACTCCATCCCATTCCATGCCATAAAGTCATCTGGCTGGTCCTGGGCTTCCTGGCCTCATATGCCCACCCCTCACCACCTGACTGCTCTGTTCCAAATGGCCACTTGGAACTCCCACTCCCAACAGGAGACACTGTTTCAAGCCCTCTTGCCTTTGTGCACACAGTTCCCTCTGCCCAAAACACCCTCACTCCTATGTCTGCATAATAGGCATGTGCCTCTCAAACTCAGTTCAAGTCAAAACTCCCAGAAGGCTTCCCTGACATCTGGGCTCCTGGGGCCCCTGTGTTTACCCCATCTTATTATTATCTATCACTTGGAAGGCTCTGAGGCACACCCTTTTCCCTCAGCACTTCATGCAGGGAGGGCCTGGCACACAGGAAACATTTTCTAAGAGACTAAATGAACAGTTCCACGAGGACACAGTTTTGTCCCCATTTCACAGATGATGAAACTGAGGTTTAAATAAGTGATCTGTTCGCTGCTCTAAGATCAACAGCTGCTAATATGAGGGCCAACATGCTTATGTTTTATGGGTCTTCAGAACCTCTTATGGGTTGAATTGTGTCCCCTCAATAGGTAGAATGAAGTTCTAACCCCTGGGTCCTTTGAACATGTCCTTATTTGGAAGCAGAGTCTCTGCAGATGTAATCAAGTTAAGAGAGCCAATATGTCTGGTGTCCTCATAAGAAGAGAAGAGACTCAGAGAGACACACAGGGAGAATGCCCAGTGATGATGGAGGCAGAAACCACAGCAATGTGTCTACAAGCCAAGGAATGCCAAGGGCTGCAGGTAACACCGTGATGCTGAGAGGGAGGCCTGGAGCAAATTCCAGCCACCACAGCACCTTCAGAGAGACCACTTTGGCCCACTGACACCTGGATTGTAGACTTCCAGCCTCCAGAATCATGAGAGAATGAATTTCTGTTGTTTTAAACCACCCAGTTTGCAGTAATTTGTTATCACAGCCCTAGAAAACGAATAGAGACTGCTTCAAGAATTTGCTTAAAAATGTACATGGTTGGCACAATGGTTCACGCCTGTAATCTCAGCACTTTGGGAGGCCAAGGTGGGAGGATCGCTTGAGCCCGGGAGCTCTAGACCAGTCTGGGCAACACAGTGAGACCTCATTTCTACTAAAAATAATTTTTAAAAAACTAGCCAGCCGTGGTGGCATGCATCTTTCGCCCCAGAGATTCAGGCAGTTGAGGTGGGCAGATTGCTTGAGCCTGGGAGCTCAAGGCTGCAGCGAACCATGATCGCACCACTGCACTCCCTCGTGGGCAACAGAGCAAGGCCCTTCCTCAAAATAAAAAAAGAGTAATGATAATAAAATAAAAAAGTGCACAAATACAACTGCCTGGGTGGATCAGAGGATGGGTGATTCCCTGAAGTTGATCCATGGAGGTCCCTGGTCCCTCAAGCTCTTGCAGGGCTGTACAAGGTGCTGTGATGACATGGAAGCCTGGCTCTGCATCGGCGGATGTGGCTCCACTCCTGGTCCTCTGTTTGCTGGCTGCGCCTCACTGGCTATCCATCCAAATCTCCCTTTCTCGATGATGCGCACAATAAAGGCGCCCACCTCAACTGCAGGCTTCCCATCTCTGGCAGGTGTGGTCTTGAGAGAGGGAGAAGCTTAGTATTAAAGCAGCTTCCAAGGCTATGTCATTCTGGGTCCAAACATTTTAAGTTGCTGAATCCATACTGTGTTAGATGACTTCCAGTGACCACATGAGTTTTTAACGACCTAAGGGGTGACCAGAGAGCCAGAGATCTATTTCATCTAGGGAGGGGGCTGTGGGAGGGTGAATGTATCCTATAGGGTGGGCTTACACTCAGAGTTTCACCCTTAATGTAACACTGGGATCAGCTGAGAAATGCTAGGACAGTGCTGGTGCCTGGCCCCTGACGCTAGAACCTACGGGAGTATCGGAGGTAAGACCTGGACAGCGAGACTCTTGAAAGCTCCCAGGTGATTCTGATGGCAACAACATTGGAGAACCACTGGGTTGAAACCACTCACTATCGGGACAGGACAGTGCAAGACAAAAATAAGGTTGAGCTCTTACACCCGAGGCATGCTTTCACAGGAGAGTTTACAGTAAGAACAAGTGAAGGAGCCCTCCGGTCTCTGTCACCCATCCCATTCCCCTGTAATGAGTGTCGGCCCAGCAAACAGAAGGTTCCTGAAATGTTCACTCCCTTCCCCCAGCACGATGGCCTGTATCACTGCACTTCTTGGATGATGTGGGCTTCCCCTGGAGCAAGTAAATGTCCCAACATGCCCAGGTGGAAGCTAAGGCTTTTTAGGACCTAGCCACAGAATGTCACCAGTACCACATTCTCTTTACCAAGAAAGCCACTAGACTTTCTCTTTGCCAAGACCAGTTCTAGATTTAAGGGGAGAAGATGAGATTCCCACTCTTGAAGCAGTGGGCAGCAAGCGTGTCCAGGAGGGAGTAAGCGAATGCATGGAGGCCGTCTTTAAACCTGGGTGACTCCACCAATGACACAGGATTTTGGACTCAGTCCTGAAAGGCTGTGATTCTCACCTTGTCCCTGGCCCGCTGGGTGTCTAGGTGGCTCTGTCCTCTTGACCACCCCTGGCCATAGAGAAATGAATACCCTTAGTCACTGCTCACATCCTCCAGAGTCTTCAGGGACTCAGGGACTGTGTGGAGTGGGCTGGGGTGTTTCCAGGGTTGGGGAGAGGGCAGCCAGGAGCCTCCAGGGCTCAGAGGTAAGGTGGGGCACTCAAGCATACCCTCAGCGCCTGCAGCCTCTCTTACACCCTCACACAGCCACGTGTACCTCATCAGGGAGGGCACCTCTGCATAAGAGGATTTGCCAGATAACTGGTGTCTACTCTGTACATCCAAGGAGGATATCTATTTAATGCTTAGCTTCTGAGTGGAAAATCTTTCTAATATGGCTTATGCGTTCTGGGTCTTCTTAAGCCAAAAACAGAAATCACATTTAACAACATGGGGAAGAAAAAGCGTGGGCTTAGATTCACGTGGATCTGGTTTCACTGACTTAGTTGATCACACAAGTGTGCACGCCCACCCCCAGGCATCCCTCCAGCTTCTATCCCCCACATGGATTGAGGTTTTCCCAAGGGACCACTTCAACTATGTCCCATTCCCTTGCTCAATAACTTGCAATGGCTCCCACTGCCTACTGATTCTCACCCCAGCAAACTTCTCACCCCAGCCCAAATTATAGAAATTCTATAGAATTATAGAATCAGCACCTTCTATAATGTGGCCCTGGCCTTTCTCTTCCAGTCCTGCTGCGCCCCTATCCTTTAGCTTTCTGAAGGACTCTGTGAATATTTCCTGGGCTTCCCTACCTCGATATCTCTCCACCTAGAACAGTCTTAACTCCCAGGCCCACCAGGAGTTATCTGCCTATAGTTCTAATCAGCCCCTGTTCTCAAAGTCCTGATGATGACAGCTGTTCAGTGGCACTGGCATTTGACCCTTTGAACTCACTGTCTTTTCTTGTTCATGTCTTTTTGTGAACATATATCTTGTCCTCATCTAATCCTCGAACAAATACTTGAGAAGTTACTATGTGCTAGGCACCTTCTTCAACCCAGCACTTGAGCCATTTCCCTCTTTGGGTTCTTGGCCAGGGCCATCATTTCTCCAAGATTTTATAAACACACAGAAAGAAAATCTACGTCCCATTCAAGTTTGCCCCACAGCAGCCCTGCCCCAGTGCCTGTCATGGAGCTTGTCGCAAGGCAGGTACTAGACATTTGCTGAGCAAGTAAATGGATGGATGCACCAACATTTCTCTGCAAACTGCCCACTGCTTAGGAATAGACTGCACAGGGAGGCAGTGACTGTCACACACACCTGGTGGCCACAGGACACACCTGGAGCAGGGGCTGAGCACTTGCTTCAGCCAAGCACCAACAAGTGCTGCAGGTAGGGAAGAAACAGATCCCATCCTTATGGGGATAAATGGGGCGAATCAACAGCAGAAAGCAATCTACTAGAAAGGCATAGTAGTAAGACCACTTTCTGGAAGGAGGAGAAGAGATAAATCCTTCTGAAATAGATTTGTCCTGTACCTTACATCGTATCTTTCGTAGGATGAAGCAATATGGTGGAAAACCCAGTGGCTTTGCAGATAATCAGGCCCAGATTTGAAATCCAGTTCTCCTCTTTACAAATGGCATATCCTTGGGCGAATTATTTAATCTTGTTTAGTGTCCTGACCTGCAAAACCGGGCCCCCGCCATAGACTTGTAAGGATTTGCTGTGATCAAATATGCTAGGGTGCCAAGCATCTGGCCCATAGTAGTTGCCTAACAAACCTTAGCGTCTGTTCTCATGTGTGTGATACTTCATGTTTTTGTTCCTTGTGGCTAGCACAGTACTGTGCATGTAACCAACGTCAAATATGTGTCAAGGAGAACACATTGACCAAGTGGAATGTGAATTGTAAACAAAAAAAGAATAACAGGAACCTGGTCTCTGGGCAGGTTCTGTAGATGTTAAAAAGCTTCATGTTTATTTTGTCTAGTTACCATGGCAGCCACTGACGCTCCAGTCAGCTCCAGGGTTACCGAGGATCAATTTATCTTGTAACCATGGAAATTCCGGAGGTGCAGGGGGATCCAGAAGGGAAGGCAGACACAGCTCCTCTCCCCTCTAGAAATAAATCCTTGAAAGCCTCCTTAGTTTTTGTGTAGCTAAAACCATCATTATCTAAAATGATGTTTACATGACAATATTTATAAGCATGGATTTAGGCACAGGAGATGTAAAAACGGGCAAAAAAAAAAAAAACGGGGCAGGCAGTGATGCTTAGAAGGGCAACTAGCATCACGGAAAACTTAAGAGGCTGTGGGGAGCCAGGATCTAGACCCCCAGAGCTAACCTGGGGCTTCTGCATCTTTTATGCGTCGATCTGCAGACTCGCTGGCCACACACAGTCTGGATTTTGCTGTCACTTTTTAATCAGGCTTTCATGACAGGTGAAGCTTGGGGAAAACGAAAGTGTCCCCTCAAACTTCATTCCCTGTGAAAGAACACTGCAGCAGATGGGATCCCTGCCACACACCCCGGAGACAGAAGGGAGCCTCGGTGGTCCCACTGCCGAGGGACCTCTCTGCTCACACCATAACCAACCAACACAACCAGAGAAGGTGCAAGATGCGGCTTTGGTAGATTGGGACTTAGTCTCCCAAGCCAAACGCAGCCCCTCCCTGGAACCAGCTGTGGGTCTTCTCTAGGGCCACAGACTGATGGGGAAATCCGGGGTTTGTCTTTGTTCTGGCTCAAGAGAGTGAAGGCACAGAAACAGAATCATCACTCAGGCTCAGAACTCCAGGGGATGCTGCTGGAGCAAAATTCAAGCTGTGAGAGATCATTTGTTTTTCCGGCCATTGGGAACCTGTTTGTGTCGGGGGAGGGTTCTGGCCGCGCTAGGCACTGGTGGCTCATCAGACTCTACACAAAGCAAAACAGGACAAACGACCGCGGCGCCTCGACGCTTAGCCGATCATGGTCACAAAGCGGGTCTCAGAGCCTTCTTCAGGCGACGTCAGAGGGGGCGCCCGAGGTCACAGGCAGGAGACAGATTACCCGCGCCTCGGGAAAACATTGGGGAAGAGAGAGACCGTTCTCCAGTCTGCGTTCGCGCGGGTCTGAGCTGCTCCGGCCTTGGAGGGCTCCGGGATCCCAGAAGGGGGACAGCAGTGGGGGATGGGCAGGGAGGGGGTGACTCGGGCTGCGCAGGCTCCTCGCAGCCTCCCTGCCGGCGAGAGGGGCCCCGGTGGGAATAGCTCGAGCCGCGAGGGTGCGGGGCTCCCCGCCCGCCCCACCCTGGAGAGCCGCGATCGCCTCCCCCGACGCGCTCACCAGGTGAGGGAGCCCCGCTCCGGACAAAGGATCCGGACCCGGATCGCGGGCGGGCGCCACGGTCCAGCCCCGGCATGGAGGGGGACACCGTGGCCCCGAACCTCCCCAAACTTGGCGGCCCGGGGCGCGTGGGAAGGGCGCCCCGTTACCTGCGCGGCCATAAAGGAGAGATCCATGGTGTCGCTGCCGCCGCCTCGAGTCCTCGCTGCTGCAGCTGCCGCGGAGGGGCCGCCTCCTGCACCGCTGGCGGGGATCGGGCGGAGCCGTGAGCGTCCCGAGCCCGCACGGCGCCCTCGGCTGTCTCTGGGCTTCTGGCTCCGGATGAAGACTCCGCGGAGGACCCCGAGGGCGGGGGCGGGCGAGGCGGGGCGGGGCTCAGGGGACTGGGCGCCCCTCCACGTGACCACACCCGGCCCCACCCCCGGGGCGGGGCCCGTGAGAAACCCCTAGCGCTCACAACGGCCTCCCAGCGTGGGCGGATGGGGAAACTGAGGCTGGAGGCCGCCCCGCTGGTTGGTGCAAGAATCAGCCTGGGACCCAAGTCCTGCGCTGTGGGCGCCCCTCCCCGTGCCGTTGAGCCCAGCCGCCCGGGGCCGTGGGCAGCGCTGTCTTGAGGCTGGCACGTTACCAGTGCCTGAGGACCAAGATCGGAGGGACCTGGCTTTCCACACCAGCGCTCCTCCCAGAGTCCGGTGTGCTCCCGGTCGGCAACTGGGCAGAACGAGGTTTC
This sequence comes from Cheracebus regulus, assembly GCA_963574635.1. Taxonomy (NCBI): domain Eukaryota; kingdom Metazoa; phylum Chordata; class Mammalia; order Primates; family Pitheciidae; genus Cheracebus; species Cheracebus regulus. The sequence continues at coordinate 23,243 of CAUYQU010002320.1, read as the reverse complement.
ATCCTAGCTCTGCTTTGTTGTGTATCTTGGGTAAGTTAGTGTCTTTGAGCCTAGATTTCCTCATCTGTGAAATGAGAGTACAGCACTGAATAATTAAACAAGATAGGAAATACAGCACGCGGTGTCCCCAGGTCCCCAGTAAACGAGAGCCCTGGGGCTCATCATCCCATGGAGAAGAGGCTGTGAGTGGCGTCTTCGAGGACTGCCCAGCGGGCGCTCCAACTGCACAGCGGGTACTCCCTGGCCCTCTCCTCAAACGAGTATCTGAAACTATGCAGATGCCACAGTACAAGCGAGGGGAACCGCGGAGATGCCCACAGGGACCCATTGCTCTGTGTATGTGTGTGGGGGGCGGTGATGTATGGACACCCTAGACCTGGTGACACGTGGACGCTTTGTCCTCCAAGGGCTCACTGTGAGGGAACCAGTCGTGCTCTAAGGGGTCTCAGTGAGTAAGACTGGTCCCTTTGGGTGATGTCTCTCCCAGGTACTTCTCACTCATGATCAACATGAGCCTCTGTGACGGGGGCAGTCTGGGACTCCTAGACTTTGTCACAGGCAAGGAAGCTGTGGCATAGGGAGGTGGAGGAGTTTGTTCAAGGTCCCCCGCAGCTGGGGGCCCAGTAGGGTCTGTGGCTGTGGGAATGGGACCAGAACCTCACTGACCCATAGAGGGCTCTCAGTAGGTCTTTATAGCTTTCTTTTCTTTTCCTTCCCTTCCTTTCTCCCTCCTTTTCTTCCTCCTCTTCCTTCTCCCCCTTTTTTTCTTTCTTCTCTCTTTTCACCTTTCCCACCATGCTTGCCTCCTCCCTTCCTCCTCTGGTCTCTAAACCTCCCAGTTCCCTGGCCCTCCCTCGCCTCCCTGTTTTCAGCCAGAACTGTGCTCGCCACCTCCCAGCCTAGTCCAGCCATCTACCTCCTCCCATGCTTCCTGCGGCCAATGGCAGAGCAGCCTGCCCAGGACGGTCCAGGACTCCATGTCTGCTGTAAGAAATAGTATGTACTCTTATTGTAAAGTCTCACGCTTCACAGTAAAAGGGCGTATATGTTGTGTGTGTGCAATTCGAAAAATAATGTAGCTCTGCATGGGTTGAAAAATGGAACAATAAAAAACAGTCTTCAAGTCCTGGGGTGTAGCTCTCCAAAGGCATCTCCTACCTGCCCCCTTTCCAGGGTCACCTCCATCCCATTTAGTATTCACTCATGTCAGTTCTCTTGCTTTTCTTTATATTTTCACCTTTATAGTTTACCTGCTTTAACCCTTTATAGAAAAGTTAAATTGCTGTTTGATTGGCTCTTCCATGTCTTCTTTGTTCTTCTTTTTTTTTTTTTTCTTTTTTTTTTGCTCAGCATTGTTTGTGTAGCCAATGTCTATTGTTTTTCAGTGCTACACAATGTCCCATTTGTATGACTTTATCACAATTTTTATTGATGCACTAGCCCTTTGATAGATACATTGGTCATCTCCAGGTTTTCTGATAATGCAAAAAACAAAATGCTGCTATGAACATTCTCGATCTTGTCTTCAGATGCACAGGTGCAAGGGGTCCTCAGGGAATATGCTAGAAATGGAACAGTTGGGTCTTGTGGTCAGCTCATCTGTACTTTTATTGACTGATGCCCATTGCTTTCCAACTTCCGATTTCCAAGGAGGTTTGGTCCAGTTTATTATCCTACCTATGGTAAGCATGGGATCTTAGTGCTCCACAATTCACCCACACTTTGTACTGTTAGGATTTTTTTTAAGTTTTGTAAGTATGATGTGATGAAGATGAAGTAGTGTTTCATTCGGATTCGATCCTCATTTCCCTGATTACTAATGATACTAAGCATTTTTTATACATCCGTTGACCAGTTTCATTTCCTTTGATGAGAAATGCCTTTCACCAGGTCTTTTGTGCTTCTTTCAAAAATTTGCTTGTTTTTTAAATTGATTCTGTAAAAGTATATGTTTTAGACACTCATCTTGCTAGTTATAGGTTATTAAATATCATCTTTCATGTTTACATTTCTTTTTACTCTATTATATATTTTCATGAACAGAAGTAAATAATTTTAATTTGGTCAAAATTTATTAATATTTTCTTTTATAGTTAGCACTTGTTTAATAAATCATTTCCCAACTTGAGACCATAAAGATATTCTCCTGTAGTATTTTAGCAAACATTTAAATACTTTTTTTCACAGTTTAGTTTTGTATAACTGATATTTTGTGTGTGAGGTGGGGGTAAGGAAGCAATTTTATTTTTCTCATATTAACGTTCAATTATCCCAACCCATATTGACTAGATCAGCTCTTTCCCATTAATATGCAACACCAAATTTGTCAGGCGTCCATCTAGACACGAGTCTGTTTCTAGGTTGTTCTGTTCCATTGTTCATCTGTCTAACACTAAGGCTATTCTGAACTACATACTCTAGTTTCATGCTAATTCACATATGAGAGAGCACGTTTCCTCACTGCGTTCTTTTTAAAGAGTTTCCTTAATGCCTTTGGCTCTTTGCTCTCTGGATACGTTTTAGGGTGACCTCATCAGCTCCCCCAGATAATCTGGACTTGAACAAAATTCTATTAACTCTTTTTGGGGATAATTGGCATATTACACATAACAAATATTTCTCTTCAAGAACATGGCACATCTCTTTATATGCTTAACTTTAATATTTCTATATAAAGATCTTGCAAATCTTTTGCTTAAGTCATTTCATGATTCCTTACTTAAAGATTTTATTTTGAGATGGTAATAAGTTCATATGCAGTTGTAGGAAATAATACAGAGATCTCGTGTACGCTTTACCTAGTTTCTCCTAATGGTAACGTCTTGCAAAATTAGAGTGCAGTATCAGCCCAAAGCTGTTGACATTGATATGGTGAAGATACAGAGCATCTCCATTACCACAAGCATCCCTCACTTTGCTCTTTTACAGTGAGACCTACTTCCCCCCTGCCCCATCCATTCTTTAACCAGGGGCAACCACTCATCTGCCCTCCCTTTCTATAATTTTGTGATTTTAAGAATGTTATGAAAGACTCATACAATAGGCCAGGCACAGTGGCTCACATCTGTAATCCCAGCACTTTGGGAGGCCGAGGTGAGTGGATCATCTAAGGTTAGGAGTTCAAAACCAGCCTGGCCAACATGGTAAAACCCCATCTCTACTAAAAATACAAAAAATTAGCCAGATGTGGTGGCGGGTGCCTCTCAGCTACTTGGGAGGCTGAGGCAAGAGAATCACTTGAAGCCGGGAGGTGGAGGTTGCAGTGAGCTGAGATCAGGCCATTGCACTCCAGCCTGGGCAACAAGAGCAAAACTCCCTCTCAAAAATAATAATAATAATAATAATAATAATAATAATAATAATAATAATACAGTTTATACTCTTTTGAGATCAGCAGTTTTCATATAGCATAGTTTCTTGGAGGTCCATCCAGATTGTTACCTGTATCGATAGTTTGTTCCTTTTCATTGCTGGGTGTTATTCTATGTTATGAATGTATCATTATCATAGTTTGCTTAACTATTCACCTGTCCAAGGACATCCTGGTTGTTTCTAGCTTTTGGCTTTTGTGAATAAAGCTGCTACACACATGGTGTATGGCTTTTTGTATAAACATGTCTTCACTTCTCTGGGATAAAGGCCCAGGATCATATGGTAGTTACAGTTTTCATTTCAAAGAAACTGCCAAAGTGTTTTTCACAGTGGCTGTAACATTTTACATTTCCACCAGCAACGTAGGAGTGGTTTTTCCATATTGGTGCCAGTATTTGGTGTTGTGATAGTTAATTTTATGAATCAGTTTCTCTTGGGTGCCCAGATAAAACATTACTTATGGGTGTGTCCCTGAAGGTGCTTCTGGTTAAGGTAAGCATTTGAATCAGTGGACTCAGCACAGTAAATTGGCCTCCCCAAGATGGGTTGGGTGTCTGTATTAGTCTGTTCTCATGCTGCTGATAAAGACATACCTGAGACTGGGTAATTTATAAAGGAAAGAGGTTTCATGGACTCACAGTTCCACGTGACTGGGGATGCTTCACAATCATGGAGGAAGGCAAAAGAGAAGCAAAGTTACATCTTACAAGGCATCAGGCAAGAAAGCATGTGCAGGGGAACTCTCATTTGCAAAATCATCAGATCTCATGAGACTTACCACCATGAGAACAATAAGGGGGAACCACTCCTATGATTCAATTATCTTCATCTGGCCCTGTCCTTGACACATGGGGATTATTACAATTCAGGGTGAGATTTGGGTGGGGACACAGCCAAACCATATTAGTGTCATTCAGTTGAGGGCCTGCTTAGAACAAAATGGTGGAAGAAGAAGGCATTTGCCTTTTTCTCCCCCACATCTCACTGCCGGAGCTGGGACATCTCACGTCATGTTGTCCTGCTCTCAGACTGGGATTTAGATATGCAACACGAGCTCCTCTGATTGTCAGGCCTTCAGATTTGGACTGAATTACCCCATCGGCTCTCCTGGGTCTCCAGCTTGCAGATGGTAGATTCTGAGACTTCTCGGCCAACTCTTCCTAATAAACCTCCTCTTATATATCTCTAGGAATATATAAGAACATTTCTGTTCTGTTTCTCTGGAGAACTTTGACTAATATGGACATTGTCCTTATTTTTAAATTTTAGCCATTATGATAGGTATGACATGATATCTCATTGTGGTTTTACTTTGTATTTTCCTAAGGAAAGGCTAGCAATGTTGAACATCTTTTCAGATGCTTATTTGCCATTGGTGTATCCTTTTTTGGAGGATGTCTATAGATGGAGTCATACAACTGTACTCTCGCCTTTGTCTGACTTTTTTTGTTCGGCATGATGTTTTTGAGACTCACCCATGTTGTTGCCCATATCAGTAGTTCCATTTTTACTGCTGAATAGTTTTCTGATGTGTGGATATAGCACAGCTTGTCTATCAATTCTGCAGATGGGCATTTGGTTTTTTTCCAAGTCTTTGGCTATTATGAACAAAGCACCAATGAACATTTGGGTGTCAGAATTTGCATAGATACTTTGTTTGCTTAGTTGTTTATAAGGAACTGCCAAACTGTTTCACAAAGTGTTTGTACATTTTACATCCCCCCAACTGTATATGAGAACTACAATTGCCTCACATTCTCTGCTACGCTTGGTATTTTCACTGCTTTTAATTTAGTCATTCTAATCGGTATAAACCAGTATTTTATTATGGCTTAAATTTGCATTTATCTGAAGACAGATGACGCTGAGCATTGAATCATGTGTTTATGACCATTCTTTTATTTTCTTATCTTTCACCCATTTTTTTAAAATTGGATCACTTGTCTTTTTATTATTGAGTTGTAAGAGTTCTTTATGTGTTTTGGATTCAAGTCCTATGTCAAATACATATACTGCAATATTTTCTCTCAGTTCATGGTATTTCTTCATTTAAAAAATTTTTATTTATCAATTGCATTGTTTCTGACCTTTTAACTGTATATATTTAAGTGTACAACATGATGTTTTGATATATTTGTCTTCATCTACACATATATAGTGAAACGATTAAAGCAGTTAAGCAAATTAACAATCATCCTTGCATAGAATTACCTTTTATTTCTGTTGATCTTTCTTTCTTTATGGTAAAAGTAACTAAAATCTACTCTTTTGGCAAATGTCCAGTATACAATATGATCTGAGGAGCCACAGTCCTCTTTCTGTACATCAGCTCTGTAGACTTCCTCATGCTGTGTAAGTACAACTTTGTCCCCTTTGACCTACAGCTTCCCATTTCCCCGCTCCGTGCCTGGTAACCGTTGCTCTGCTCTGTTTCTATGTGCTCATTTAAAAGTTTATGTATGTAAGAGAGATCATACAGTGTTTTTCTTTTTGTATCTGGCTTATTTCACTTAGCATAATGTCTTAGTTTTGTCCATGCTGTCACAAATAGTAGGGTTTCTTTCTTTCTTAAAGTGGAATAATATTTCATTATATATGCACGCATGCATGCACAATGTCTTTATACATTTATTTGTAGTTTGTTTTCATATCTTGGCTATATAAATAGTGCTGTAATAAATGTGGGTGTGAAGGTACCTTTGTGATGTGATTTTGTTTCCTTTCTGTATATACCTAGAAGAGAGATTACTGGGTTGCATGGCAGTTCTATTTTTAGTTTTTAAAAGAATCTCCGTATGTTCTCCATAATGGCTGCACCAATCAACATTCCCACCAACAGTGTGCAAGGGTTTCTTTTCCATGACTTCCTCGTCAACACTTAAGTATGTCACTTGTGGCTTTTTTCTTGATTTTCTTAATAGTGTTTTTCAAATTTCTTAGTTTTGATAAAATCCTATTGATTTTTTTTATCTTTCATGGTCCATGCTTTTTGTGTCCTACTTAAGAAATCTTTGCCTGCCTCAAGGTCATGAAGATGTTTCTTCCTTTTCCCTAAACGTTTCATGTAAGTTATAGCCTTTACGCTTAGGGTTCTAATATATTTTTGTTTTTATATATAATGTCAATGAAAGGTTAAGGTTCTTTTTCTCTCTAAATGGATGTGCAATTATACCAGCAACATTTGTTGTAAGGACCATTCTATCTGCTCAATTACCCAGGACTGGGGCTAGACTTAAGGAGACACAGATTTTAAGGAGACACTCACTCTCAGGCACCAACCCTACATTTGCAGGAGCCTGGCAGTGAGTGCCTCCTTAAACTTTGATTCCTTGACTCCTGGCTGGTATCACCCACTGTCTGGTAAGCACCTCCCAGGCAGATACACATTAAAAAGATCACCCTACATGCTCTGCATGAGTGACCTCATCCAGGCGTGTAAACTGACCCGCTGAGGACACCCAGACCTCTGCTGTGAGCTTCAGGGGCACATTCCAGTCTTCTTAGCGCCATCAGCTAAGCGTCTCACATTTAGCCTGGCCAGCACTGAGCTGATTTCCCTGTTCGCCTGGCTCCACCACAGGCAGGTAATGAATGGAACTACCCAAGTCTTCCATGTGTGATTCTGAAGGTTGTGCACTGCACGAGGGCACCTGGCAGAGAGGCAGTGGGGGCCTAAAATTCAGCCATGCTGTCGTCATGGAGCCCTATTCCCAGATAAGGGGTTGTGTCTGCCCAGAGGAAGGGTCTTTGCAGGAATTAGCAAAGTCATCCTTAGTCTCCTGTATTCCTTATACCCATTCTCAGTTCCCCTACCCTCAAAGTCACTGTGCACCAGCACAGGGGGCTTCTTTCTGTCCCTGCAGCACACCATGCGGTGTGTTTCCCTCTAGGGAATTAGTCTTTGCTATTCCTTCTGCTTAGGACTCTCTAGATTTTTCTTCTGATGGTTCAGAGTTTATTTCAAAAGCCACCTCCTCCAGGAGGCCCTCCCTGATCACCCTAGCTGAAGTAACTGGCCACTCTCTATCGCAGCACATTGTTTTGTGTTTCCCATAGCAATTCTCCATTTTATTTACTTTTTGGGAGAAGCAATCCGCCATGGGCCCTGAGCACAGTCTTGCCATCCCCCATAAGACTTCTGTGGGGTCTTACAGGGGATGGTAAGAAGGCAACGTTCTAGTGACTCTTTTCCTGGGCTACTTTTCAGGATTGTGTTTTTTCATTTTTTTTTCTTGAATTTTTATTTAGATACAGTAGGTACATATGCAGATTTGTTGCATGGGAACATTGTGCAATGCTGAGATTTGGAGTACAGATCCTGTCCCCCAGGTAGTGACCACAGTACTGCAGAGGTAGTTTTTTCTTGTTGTTTTTTTTGTTTTGTTTTGTTTTTTGAGACAGAGTTTCACTCTGTTGCCCAGGCTGGAGTGCAGTGGCTTGATCTTGGCTCACTGCAACCACCGCCTCCCAGGTTCAAGTGATTCTCCTGCCTCAGCCTCCCGAGTAGCTGGGGTTACAGGTGCACGCCACTACGCCCAGCTAATTTTTGTATTTTTAGTAGAGACAGGGTTTCGCCACGTTGGCCAGGCTGGTCTCGAACACCTGACTTCTGGTGATCCGCCTGCTTTGGCCTCCCAAAGTGCTGGGATGACAGGCATGAGCCACCGCGCCCGGTCTGGAGAGGTGGTTATTTGAACCACCTCCACTCAATCCTCTAGTAGGTCTGTTGTTCCCATATTTATGTCTATGTGTTCTCAATGTTTAGCTTCCACTTATAAGTGAGGATTGTGCTTTTACTGAGTAACCTGGAGAGAGTGGGCTCACGTCTCCCTTTGGACATGGAGCAGACTTGCTCCCTGCTCGCCCGCAAAGTGCTGAACCCTTGAGGCTCTGTGTGGCCCTCCTGATCACAAGCCAAGTGTCACTTCCCTGGGGACACGGAGGCATGGGGAGAACTGTCAAGAGTAACGGGGAAAACAGCCCCAACTTCTATGCTGCCAGCCCTGGATCTGCATGAGGAGCTGAACTGGCTGCCTCCTCCACATTCTCCCCTCACGTGCTCACAGCAGTCAGGCGAGGACACCTAATTATTCTCTCTGAGTCCAGGAGCAGCAAGGTGACTTAAGCCAGCCACACAGAGCTGACAGGCGCTGGAGGTGAGAGGAAGGGGACCTGGAGCCGGGTCTCGGGCTGGGCCACCTGCATACTCCTGGGCAGTGTGGTGCAGGGATGGAGTCAGGGACTGCATCTTTGGGATCCTGGCACAGTCTCCAGATTGCTGTTATGCCAAGTGCTAGATACATAATTCATATGTGCAGAGAACTTGGGATATGTGAGAAGGAACGTTCTGTTCCTTAAAATGTTCTTGGCCTTAAGGCCGTAACAGGGGGGCATGACCTTGTCCCTGTGCTTCATCTAGAACCCAGATGGAGAAGGCAGGGGGCCACAGAGGCCTTGGAGTAGATGACTGGCCTCCCTGGAAAGCCCTTAAAAGGGTTTAAGAATTCATGAGCTTCTTGCTGAGTGACCTCAGACATTGTTCAAGGCACATCACAGGGGGTGGACATGGCCCAGGACCCACCCTTTCTGAACAGGCAGAAGCAGTTGAGGCCAGCAGGGACAGCAATATGCACAGGAAATCCTGCTGTCCTCCAAGGCCTGGCCCCAACACTCCCTCCTGTGTTCATTCACTCAATAAGACATACTTTTTCCTGACCACTCACCACAGGATCCCCCTCCCACCTACACTTTGGAAAAGGTGAGCCCTGGACCCCTAGTATCTGGATATATGGATCACCAGGGGACCTGGTTAAAACATAGATTTTTCCTGAACCAGGTATCCAGAAGGGGGACTGTGTAATGTGGCTCCTACAGGCTTCCCAGGTGAGTCTGATGCCCACTCATCTTTTTCCCAATCCAAATTAAGCGTTCTCTTTCCTGGGGCTCCCTAGGACTCTGCTATGAAATTGCAATTCAATGATTGAGTTCAACAATTGATTCAATTTAATTCAATTCAAATTTAACAGAACTTACTGAGCATATCACACTATGCCACACACGAGATAGAAGTAAACTACAAAAAACAGAGGCTCAGAAAGGTTAACTTGCTTGGGTCACTAAACAAATATGGGCAAACCCAGGATTTGAATCCAAACCCGGATGAGTCTGAAGTCCCAATGTCTTCTATGCTATTGTATGTAAATTTTGGTCAGACCAAGGCAAAAACAGAATTGATGATAAACTGAGGAAGAATTAATTAATTCCTTCACCTATTCATTCTTTTGTTCAGCAGGTACTCCATTCGTCTATCCAAAACGTGTTTCCTGAGCACCTACTATGTGATGAGCACTGTGTGCCTGGAAGGGGTGGACAGAGTGGCAGAGTTTCAACAGCAGTGACAAGGAGCTGAAGTATAGCGAAAAGTTGCCTATTTCAGAGGCTGAAGAATCAAATTTGCATCTTGGCTCTAACTCTGCTAGCTAATGACATCAGGCAAGTGACTTAGCTTTTCTGAGTGGAGGTTTTTTATCTGTGAAAGTGAAGGATTGAATGAAATGGTGGTGAGTGCCTAGTGCCAGACCTCGCACATAGTAGGTACTCTGTCAGTGGAAGTATAGCAGGAAGGTTACAGACCGGGTGGCTGGGGGAAGGGAGGGGCCCATTGTGTACACGAGTTGCTCAGGTGCTGATGTTTGTTCTAGTTTTAGCAAATGTTCTGCCAGATTACAGAGAAAGAGGCAGGGTGGTTTCTTCTTTATCCACAAAACATTCCAGCACCTAGCAGAAGTTGGGCTTAAATAGAGTGCTTCATGATGAACAAACGAATGAGCTCATAAGCATCTATGGCTGGGTAAGTGGACGGACAAAAGTAGGCAGGAGAATGAGGAAAGTAAACATCTCTCTCTGCCCACCTTGACGGCCAGTCTAAGTTGAGATGTAAGTGTAAAATACATGACTTCCAAGACCTAGTCTAAAAAGCTTAATGATTTTTAACGTCAATTACATGTTGAAATGACAATACTTTGGATATACTGGGCTAAAGGGAATATTATTAAAATGAATTTTACTGGTTTCTCTGTCATGTTTCTAAAGTGGCTTCTAGAACATTTTACATTGTACACATGCTTGCATCCTGTTTCTGTTGACAAACACTGGCACAGTCCATTAGGAGCACAGCTCTTCTGTGAGGCTGGGCTGGGGCACAGAGGGCTGGAGGGGCTAGGCTGGCTTCGTGGTCCTTGAGGATGATTGATTTGGGACACGTAAGCAAAGGGAACAGACAAACTGCTCCAGCAAGGGAGCCAGGAACAGCCACTGCTAATCCGAATAAAGTCCCCATTTCCCAAGCAGACAAAGTAGAGCCATTTCAAATGCAGCCACACTGGTTTTGCTCTCTAGGGAAGATAAAAGCCTCTTCTGCCCTGGCATCCCAGGCCTGGACCCAACACCTTAACTGGGAGCTGGGATGTGAATGCTCACCCTCAGGAATCCCAATCCCAATCCATGCTGTGTGACTGCCACCATCTCCCACATACCAAAAGGAAGGTGTCTCCTCCCCAAAGCCCCAGCTAAATCCTTCCGTGCCGCCTACACTTGCTTTTCTTCATAGGAAACTTCCAGATCTCCAGGAGCCATCCTCAGAAGGTGATTGCTGTTTTTGCTTCCTTTGTTGGCTGCACCTCCAAAGAGTCTGATGAACTTGTTTTAATTAAAGTGCTGATTGCACTGGGAGGAAATGATGGGGAACATGCAGCTCTGCTGGAAAGGGTGGCAGGGTGGTGATGCAGGAAGCTAATTGGAAGATGCTTCTTCCTGCAGCTCTGGCTGCCCAGGGCAGCCACATCCCATCATCTCGCAGAACAGCAACAATAATGATGATAGTGATCACGTGGTCTCCAGCCTGCTCCTGTCTCCCTGCATGTCAGTTTTCACAGCCCCTTAGCACCCATCACACAGTTACTCCCCAGGGCAGCCCTGCAAGGCAGCCCAGGCCAGGGCAAGGTGTCTGCATCTGGAGAGGAGGAGCCACTTTCCTGATGTCACCCAGTTCAGAGTGGAAGGTCAGGCCTTGAGCTCAGCATCTGGGCTGGAGATTGCCACTGTCTCATGTCCCACTGCTCCCTGGAATAAGTTGAGTCCTTTGGGAACCTTGCAGAGTAAGAGCTCAGCTTAGATTCTGCCTCTGCCCAGACCTAGCGACTTAATCTCGGGAGCCTCTGTTTCTTTCTACATTGTATAAAACGGAGCTAATACCACCGAACTCACAGGACAGCCAGGATTGGATTGCGATCTCGGTGCCTCTGAGCTCTTCACTTGCCCTTCCATGCTCCTCACATCACCCAGGACATAATGTCCTGGCATCTTGATGTCTGAGCTCCTCAGCATGGCTGCCCCAACCCTTCAAGTTCTGCCCCCTCACCCCCCGCCGTCAACCTCTTAACTCCTCTTTTTCATTTCCCTCTTTGCCATCTCTTTGAACTGATTTGTCCTCCCAAAACAAGCCACGTTCCCACTGGACCCTCAACCTTTGCCCATGGTGTCCCTTCCTCCTAAAGCGCACTCTTCCCTTCCCTTCCCCTCTGCTGCGTCTTTCTCATCCTTCATGGCTCCGTGAAGATACCCCTCCTTCAGAACCTGCTGGGGCTTAGTGAGTACTCAATTTCTGTGCCTACCCTCCTTGAATCGCTCATTGCTTCTCACCATGCCAGACACATCTCCATACACTCTAAAAGTCCCTGGAAGACATGCTCCTGGCTTCCTCGCCACTGGGACCCAGTGACTGTCTCTTTGACTGGAGTTAGAGGTGCAAGGATTCTGGAACCAGGCTGGCCTGGATGCTGTTATGGATGTCCCAAAAAGATATGTTGAAGTCCAAACACCCAGAACCTATGAATGTGACTTTACTGGGAAGTGTGGATCTTGGAGAGGTTACCAAGTCATCATAAAATCATTAAGGTGGGCCCTAATCTCATATGATTCGTGTCCTTATAGGAAGAAGAGAAGAGACACAGAGACTCACAGGAAGAACAACGCATGATGACGAAAGCAGAGACGGGACTGATGTCGCTGTAAGCCGAGGAATACCAAGGTTTCAGCCACCATCGAAAGCAGGGAAGAGGCAAGGAAGGATTCCACCTGAATTCCCGGGGAAGCATGGCCCTGCTGACACTGTGATTGTGGACTTCAGGCCTTCGGAAGTGTGGAGAACAGTTTCACTGCTTTCAGCCACCCAATTTGTGACACTTGGTCCCAGTAGCCCCAAGAAATGGAAAGAGATGCTAAACTCTACAACTCAATTGTGTCTAATCTTGAACAACTTGCTTACGCTCTGTGCTTCAGTTTCCTGTAAAATGAGGATAACTACGGCCCTTACTTTGTGTATTTGTGAGTATTAAATGAATTAATACTGTAAAGCCAAGTAAACAAAAAGGGTATCTATGAATTAGCCATTCTTATTATTTGTAATAATAGGTGCTAAAAATTTTATCTTGAAAAAATAGGCAGAAGAAAGACACACAGTAAATGTTCCAAAAGTGTTCATTGCCTCTTTTTTTGTGCTCGCCAAGCACAGCTGCCATTTAATCCTGGCACCCTATTGTGGACACGTGTTGTTTGTGTCTGTCCAGTTTTCATTCTCCCTCCTCTGGTTACTGTGCTCCAGTTTTCTCTCTCAACAACTCTCTCTCCAAGGGGTTCAGCTGGGGCTGATGCTATCCTCCATCACCATGGACTATTTTATTCACGGGAGAACACAGGATCCCAAGGTGGTCCAATGAGAGAGAGCCTTGGAGTTTTGACTGGAAAAGAAAACTGTCTGTCTGAGACGTTGCTAACCTGACAGGAAATTGGGAACTGCTAGCAGCCATTTTCCTACAAAAGTCATCTCATAGGGAAGCAGAGCTGAGAGATGACGAGAGAAAGTCTCCAGTAACAGCATTTGAGCATCTGGATCCTTTGGGACCTGAAGGCATATCTATCTCTGAACTTCTCAGTTATCAGAAAAAATAGAGCTTTGTCTCCTGAAAGCAGAAGTGGAGTGTTGCAAGTGATAGAACCTGGAATGAAGAATCAGCTGAATGGTGACTAGGGTGAGAGTGACAAGGATTTCTCTAACTGCAGGTGGGAAGTTGACCTTCCCTGTTAGGCAGAAGCAAATCAGCTGGCTAAAAGTTGTTTGCTTGTCCTGGGACCAGGACCCTGTGCCAACTGGTGTTGGACTTTAAAAGACATGGCAGAAAAAGGATTTTGGAGTGTGCTGGCTGCTTCTTACAGACTTCAGTAAATCCTTACAAGAAAGAGATGAGCTTTGATGGAAGCTGGCACATCCAAGTGATAACAGAGAATAAAATCTGGCTTTCCTACAGGAGGCTTTTTTATTTGGTCTCTGGCCATTCATCTAAGTTAACTGAGAGTCAGATAATCTTCCTCCTTACAGAATTAGAAAAACCAGTTCTGTTCCTTAATCAGATAAATTTGGGGGAAAGAAAGAGAGCACGACATGTAGGATCCTGGAAAAGTGTGACATCAGCCTCACACTCCAACCCCTCCCAAGTATCACTCTCGTGTCCCATGTGTGCTGCACATCAGGGTGAGAGTTGCTCCATAAAAAGACATCACTGGGATTTAGCCTGGGCACAGAGCAAGTGAGCATGTCCATCTGTCTACACTTTATTTACTAGGTTGCCTAGCCAAGGTGGTGGCCACATTGTTGAGGGATGATCGGGGTAGAGAGAGAACAGAGGGAGACCTGCTTCCAATCTGTAGAATTTCCCAAGCTGTGCATGACGTCCACGCAAGGACTAGACTTGGAGCAGGGTTCTATCTTTGGGTGCTGGTCCATGGAGTTGTCCGGACACAATAGACGAGAATCTTAATGAGTCTGCAAGTTACTAGACTTCTAGAGAAATCCTAATCATGGGAATTAAAAGCGTGAGTTACTCAACTCCCAAGACAATGATGAAGTTTTGAACCTACACCAACAAGAATTGGATGGCTAAAGACATGCAGCTGTCAAAGAAGCATCCTTCAGGATCCAAAGTAAACATCAGCAGCTGAGGGGATCATCCCAGAGAGTAGAAACAGGGGCAGCCAAACATGGCTAAGCAAGGAGCTCATCCATCGCCAGGAGGGACGCCTTGCTGCTATACATAAGCTAAATGATGTGAAGTGACAGTCTTATGTTGTTTCCTCTTTTCCCAAAGGGATTTTTCTTGCAGTTTTTCTTTTTTATTCTCTCTCCACTATTGCACAAGAGATATGCTGGGTGGTTGGGGAGGCGGTTCAGCTGTAGGTTGCTGGACCAGCAGAAACAACATTCAGATCTAATGGAGAATAGTGAAATTTACCCATTTTGTCCAACTGGACATGGATATGGACATGACTTTAGGTTGTACCTATTTGGGGTAGGGGAGAGGACAGTGTTTGGTTGTACATGATTTGCTACATTCTGTTAGGTGCAGGCATTTTTGAGGGCATGGGAAGACTGGTATATGGAAACTGGCCAGTCAGAGTGCAGGATGTAGCTGACATCAATTGTTTTTGCCTGCCTCATACCCTAACACTGGCTTTTCGTTTTTTTGCTCTAAAAATCCTGCTTTTCTCCTAAAAACCTCCCAACAGTCACACAGAGTGGTTAGACCAGGTTGACAACTTCTCCACCTCCCAGCTTCTCAATCTTGGAAGTTACTTTATGACCCAAACTTGGATTATCAGTGATTATATCTCACACTCTATCAGGGACAGACACATTCCAAGAAAAGTCTAGAAATACTCTCTCTGGAACAAGGGGGAAAAAGAGGTTTCCTTTCCTATCTGTATGAACTCTTGGATTCTTATTTTATTCAATGAACTACAGTCTTACTATTGTCTTAGTCTGCTAGCAATGCCATAACACAATACCACAGACTGGGTGGCTTAAACATCAGAAATTTATTTTTCCACAGTTCTAGAGACTGAAGTTCACTATCAAGGTGCCAGCATGGTTAGCCTGCAGATGATGCCTTCTACTGTGCCTTAATGCGGTGGGAAAAGAGATAGCAAGCTCTCTCGTGTGTCTGTTCTTCAGGGGCACTAATCCCATCTTGATGGCCCCACCCTCATGACCTCATCTAAACCAAATCACCTCCCAAAGGCCCCATCTCCAAATGCTATCACACTGGGGATGAGGGTTGCAACATAAGTATTTGGGGACACAATTCAGTTCATAAGCAGAATCATTATTCTGATGCTCACATGGTCAAATCTGGCCATTCAAATCGATTCAGGTTGGTTTCTGTGTCCTTTTTCTATGTTCCCATCATTTTTATTTTTGAGCACGCACTTACTTTTCAGATACAATTAGGTGTTACAGGCCCATGTAATGCTTTTTCTGTCTCAGCCTGGGGACCAGTCATTCTTCCAAGGAGCCTGGGTTTCTTTTAGTGGGATTGACATTTAGAAACCAATATCTAGTAACTGTTGGGTTTTTGAGCCAATAATCTGACAACACTTGGGACTGATGAGCTTCTCTGGCAGCTCAGAGACCTTGGGAGTAATTCTTCACCTCTGACTCTCATCTGTAACATGCAAACAGTGGGACCCAGTTTCAACCGCTTTGTTTTTTGCTATGACATGCTTTGTTCAAACAAGCCCAGTGGATAAAACAGATGTGACTGAGTGTTTGAGAAATTAATTGGTATCTGGCTTCTCCAACTGCTGCGGACTCTTCAGAAAAAGTGAAAAGGAATTTGTATGGCCTTACGCGAATAGGATGGGCAACCAGGCTTTTAGTTCCAAGCTGGAGGCTCTCTTGCCTCAAAGAGATTGAATAACCTTGCGTTTTTCATGACTAAGCTGATTCTTCTCATAAAAGAAGGAGTCTATTTCTGAGCTTTGAGAAAGAGCATGGAGTGGTCTTGTGCTTTGAAAGAGACTGATTTTGGATGTCCTGGAGTGAAGGATGGCTGGACTCTGTTACCACGAGCAGCCACTGTGAAAGAGATTGTGAACACAGGTCCCACAGAGAACAGCGCAGGTCTCTTTCCCAATTTTAGGGTCTGAGTAAGCTTTGGGGTTTCTGGTATAACTGAAGGAGGTGGGAGGGAGTCCTCCAGTGTTAGATATTGGGCTTTTTGGAAACTTTTATGAGAGCAGTTCAGAGTGAGATCTGATTTGATGTTTCAAAATTTTTATTTTCTAAGTGTGATATTTTGTGCTCATATGTGCATGTGGGAGGCAGGGGCAGTATTTATACCTGGCATACAGATTTTTTAAAAAAGGGTTCTCTGGTTGAAGAAGGATGTCCAAAGGCATAAGGAATTTTCCATATTTTATGAACACACCGTGCTGAGATTTGACGTGTGACATGCCATGCCTGCTCCCAAATGTTGAAGAGGAAACATCTCAAGACTTGGACTTTGAGACTTTCCCCATTCGTAAAGTGAGCACAATGATAGTATATCATTGGGTAGTCATGAAATTAAATAGAAAGTGCCTGTTCCAATACCTGCACATAGGCCATGCTCAAAAAAGGCTATTTTTATTCTTAGTTTAATAGCTAATTGACTTACCTTTTGGTTTGTTTATGCATTCCAAGTCTTTGGTCTTTTCAGTGACCTTAAAGCATACAGCCTGCCTAACCCATTTCCCAGTCTTTGGCTCAGGGTGGCCTAAAGATAGATGCCCCAAGTAAATGCCCAGGCAACCAAAAATCATCACTGTCCTCAGCTCCTCCAGCGGGAGCTCTATGTCTTACATTCCATATATGTAAAGCAACCTTGCTGTTACCTGGTTGAGAAGCATGGGCTTGAGCATGAGTGTTTGAGCCACTGGCATTGCCAGAGGGTCTCCACCTTGTATTGCCTTGGGAGGGGTGCCCTACCACCTAATGGGGCACAGGCAGGTTCCTTGGGCATCCTGCCTTCTCTCCAAAGAGAGACCTGGGAGCAGGAGACAGAATGCCAGCATGATTACCTTGATTTCCAATGATGGATCATTATGCTAATTAGCTAATTGTTTCCCAAGCTGAGTATCATCACTTTGGGGAATCTACTGATGCATTCAATCCAAGTGGGCCTGTGTTGTCATCATGAATACCTTCTTGGACCTGCCGATTGGGAAAGCACATCTGTCCATTCCACACTCTGGAGAACTTGGTTTGCTGAGCTCTACTCTGCAAAGTTACTGGAGTGCAGGCTTCTTCTGTCTAATTATTCCCCCATCCCTCAGTATTGCCCTCAACCACTTGATCTAAGAGGCACCTCCACCATGTCTGTGCACAAGCCAGTGGACAGCAGAAGTGGACACCTTTCAGTCTCAGAGACTCCCTATGCCTGATATCCACGAGCCTTCCACTGCCATTTCAGTAAGTCCATTTGTATTTGAGCTCACCTGAGTAGTTTTCTGTTCCTTGCAGTTAGATATCTCTAGCACATCCTAATTCTTAGGAAAAAAATAAGTCAATGAATTAAATTTTAGCAAATTTAAGTTTTTCTTCCATAATTGAAGACAGAATAAGAAATGGACCTGCTACTGTGAAGACTCTCATCAGAATGGAATATATTAGCCCAGGCACCAAGCTCACCTGTCCATTACGTGTGTGTGAGGCTCATGTTATTATTATTAATTTTAGCCATTGCACTTTTATTCACATTGTGTATTTTGGCATTTTCCAGAGGACAAGGAAGAGACAGGGTAGCAAAAAGACTGAGGTAGGAAGGCAAGGGGAGTCCCCATTTTCCTCATATCCCTCCATATTAGTCCGTGTTTACACTGCTATAAAGAACTTCCTGAGACTGGGTAATTTATAAAGAAAGGAGATTTAATTGACTCAGAGTTCCACAGGGCTGGGGAGACTTCAGGAAACTTACAATCATGGCAGAAGGGGAAGCAGGCATGTCTTACATGGAAGCAGGGGAGAGAAAGAAAGAGAGAGCCAAGGAGGAAGAGCCCCTTATAAAGCCATCAGACCTCATGATAACTCACTCACTATCATGAGAACAGCATGGGGGAAACCATCCCCATGATCCAATCACCTCCCAGCAGGTCCCTCCCCTGACACATGGGGATTACAATTTAAATTGCAATTTGAGATAAGATTTGGGTGGGGACACAGCCAAACCATATCACCCCCATCCCTTGACCAACCATACAGGAGATAAACACAAAGCAGGAGGTAAGGCATAGATGCTCCCTCCCCTGGAAGGGGATGCACAAGGCTACACCTATGCACACACACGAACAAGACCCCTCCCTCCATGCCAGTGGGCTGGGCAGGGTGATGGAGAGAAGCAGAGCACTGTGGATTCTGGGGGCAGGGGAAGCAAGAACATCTCCTTATGGATTAGTGGTGGTCCCTCCTGACCCTTCCTGCTCCATCCCCAGAATCTATAGAGTGCTCATCTGCTTTGCCTGTTCATTCTCTCATGGCCTTCAGCTTCTTCCCTGCTGCTAGGGACAAAAGGAAAAAGATTACAGAGCAGGAGGGCTGAAGTCCATCCTTCAGTCCCTCTCCCTCGTGCTTGGTGGTTTTCCCTTGCCCTCTTGCCCTCATGCTAAATAGGGGTAAGGGCAGGCTCTTAACCAGCCACTCTCTGGTAGAAGTAGATGTATCCCAAGTCCTTGGGCGACTTCTCAGAGGCACTCACTTTCTGGTGGTTGTAGATCACCCATCTACCCTCCTTCTTGACTTGGCAGACATAGTGACCATACATGGTAAAGGTGCCCATGTGACTAATGAAGGCAAAGAGCCGATACTTTTCCTGGTCCATCCCAGACTTTAGTCCCACTGGCCTAGACTCAGAGATGGAGCTGGCAGCTGAGCAACCCTCTGAGATATCCATGGCAGCTTCAGCATTCAGGTCCTCAGTGGAGCTCACATTATTTATCATTCTACTCCCAAATAGGGTGGGAGGAGGACATTTTGAAATACTGACACATATATTTTTTAATTCTAGGTAATTCCTTTTTACCCACAGTCATTCCAACACTGAAAGTGTACTAGGTGGCCAAGGCTTACAGCCTCAGGGGACTGGCCAACCTCTGAGAGAACAAAGTTGTCAATTGTGTTTCTAAGTACATTATATTTATACTCTCAGCCAATACAACGGTTGCGAAAGCCAAAGTCTCAGTCAATTGTAAAAGCAAGTATTTTGTAGAAGTTACAAAATTTTGCCTTGAACATTAAGGATAAAAACCTGAAGGACGCAATACACAAAAAATATCTCAAAAACAACGAAATTTTGAAGAATGCAGGGGAATATAAGAGCTAGTTTCTGGACAAAAGCAGCTAAAATTGACAGGCTAGGGAAAGAGGGGTCAGAGTGTACACAGCAACAGGTTGATTGGAGCTGGGGAAGCAGAGTTTTGATATCTCAGAGGAGTTTTGGAGGATTGGGAACGAAGAATGGCCTTATACAGTGAGAAAATGCCAAACTATAAGTGTCTGTACTATTTGCATTCCCAATAGCGAGGTATGAGGGTTCCAGCTGCACCTCATCCTTACCTAAGCTTCCTGTCATCAGATTTGATTTTTTATGAAGTTATTTTAGTTGGTGTGTAGTTTTATCTCATTTTGGTCCACAGTTTTATTTTCCTCATAGCTAAGGATATTGAGCATCTTTTCATATGCTTATTTGTTATCTGTATATCTTTTGATAAAGTGCCCATTTACAATTTTGTCTACTTTAAAAGTTGTTTATTAAGTTTTAAATGTTCTTTATACCTTAGAAACAAGTCTTTTACCTGATATGTCATGTCGAACATTTCTTCCCAGGCTGTGGCTGGTCTTCTCAGTTTTTTAACAGTGTCTTTCAAAGGGCAGAAGTTTTTACTTTTCATGAGGTCCTATTTATCGTATTTTCTTTTATGGGTCATGTTTTTGGTGTTATATTTAAGAGACGTTTGCCTAATTAAGGCTATAAAGATTTTCTCCTATTTTTTCTGAAAGTTATTGTGGTTTTAGGCTTTACATTTAGGCCTGAGATCTATTTTCACTTAATATTTGTATAGTGGATAATGCATGCCTTGAGGCATGTCCATTTATTTGCCCAAGAATATTCAATTGCCCAAGAACAATTTATTGAGAAAAACTATTATTTCTCAGTAAGTTGTCTTCGGGACTTTGTCATAAAATCAGATGACCACAGGTATATTGGTCTATTCTAGTCGGTTCTGCTAATCTATACGCTAATCCTTTCTTAATAGCAGACTGTCTTGACTTCCAGCTTTATAGTAAGTCTGAAAATCTGGTAGTGTTAGTCTTTCAATTTTGCTATTTTTCTTACAGTTTGTTTTGCCATTCTAGTTATTTTTTTAAATTTCCATAAAAATTTTAAAATTACTTTGCCAATTTCTACAAAAAAGTCCTGCTGGGATTTTTTATTTTTTGAGACAGGGTCTCATTCTGTTACCCAGGCTGGAGTACAGTGGTGTGATCATGGCTCACTGAATTCTCGACTTCCCAGGCTCAGTGATCCTCCCACCTCAGCCTCCTGAGTAGCTGGGACTACGGAGCACAACTATGCCCAGTTAAATTTTGTATTTTTTGTAGACATGTGATTTTGCTATGTTGCCCAGGCTGGTCTTGAACTCCTGAGCTCAAGCAATCCTCCTGCCTTAGCCTCCCAAAGTGCTGGGATTAAAGACAAGTGCCACCACTCCTGGCCTGGGATTTTGATTGGAATTGCACTAAATCTACATCAGTTTGGTGATAATTGACATCTTAATACTAGTGGATCTTCCGTTCATGAGCAACAAATGTCTCTTCCTTTATTTAAGCCTTCTTTCATTGCTTTCATTCGTGTTTTACAGTTATCAGAATACAGATATTGCACATATTTTATAATATTTATACCCAAGTATTTTATATTTTTGGTACTATTCAAAATGGTACTGTTATTTTTATTTCAAGTTCTAATTTTTCATTGGTAATATAAAGAAATATGATTTTCTTTATTTTTATTTTTGGCAATCCCTCTCTCTCTCTTGCTTTTTAAATTTTATTTTATTTTAAATTCCGGGATACATGTGCAGAACATGAAAGTTTGTTACATGGGTAAATGTGTGCTTTGGTGGTTTGCTGAACAGATCAACCCATCACTTAGGTATGAAGCCCAGCATGCATTAGCTATGCATCCTGATGCACTCCCTTCCCTTGCCCTCCATGACAGGCCCCTGTGTGTGTTGTTCCCCTACCTGTGTCCATGTGTTCTCATTGTTCAGCTCCCACTTATGAGTGAGAGCATGTGACGTTTGGTTTTCTGTCCCTGTGTTAGCTTGCTGATGGTTGCCTTTTTCTCAGGGAGCTAAGTTGTCTTAGGCAGCTGGCAGTTGGCAACCAC
Organism: Cheracebus regulus; assembly: GCA_963574635.1. Lineage (NCBI taxonomy): Eukaryota > Metazoa > Chordata > Mammalia > Primates > Pitheciidae > Cheracebus > Cheracebus regulus. The sequence continues at coordinate 1,554 of CAUYQU010002320.1, read as the reverse complement.
AGTGATGGTTGCTGCCCATCCCCTAGGGAGCTCAGGTGGCTTAGACAACAGGCAGGTACGGTGATAATGGCCACTCCTCCCACTTGGAACTCAGTAGTCTTAGACAGATTCCTGCCGAGAAGCTGTTGAGAATCTCTACAGCTCTGTGGTTGGGACCCAAGGCCCTGGTGCCATGGACTCATGAGTGGAAACTTCTGATCTGTGGGTTGCACAGATCTGTGGAAAAAGTACAATTTCTTAGGCTGGGTAGCACACTCACTCACCGCCTCCCTTGGCTGGGGATGGGGGCTCCCCTTTCCCCATGTGGCTCTCATGTGGGCCACACCATCCAGCTTTTCCTTGCTCTCCATGGGTCACACTGACTGCCCAGTTAGTCCTGATGATAGAACTTGGATATCTTGGTTACCGGTGTAGGATTTGCATGCTGTGGGAGCCTCCCACCACTGCTGCTTCTAGTCGGCCATTTTGGCCCCACCCCCAGATTGATTTTTAAATGTTGACTTTTAATTCTCTGACCTCGTGAAAATTAGTAGTTCTGGTAGCTTTTTGGGTAGATTCTTCTGGATTTTCTACATAGAAATTCACATTGTCTGCCAGTAGAGACATTTATTTATTTTTTGGCAGGCTTTTTATTTTTTGAAATGAATGGTTTTTATTTTCATTCTCTAACAAAATGAATCTAAAATATCTTTAGAGCTATTTACTGTGTTTTATTTATTTTACTATATGTTTGAAATAAGCTAATGAAATACAATAGGCACAAGGAAACTTTTTTCTTCTTTTATTTTTATTTTTTATTATACTTTAAGCTCTGGGGTACATGTGCAGAACGTGCAGGTTTCTTACATAGGTATACACGTGCCATGGTGGTTTGCTGCACCCATCACTCCATCGTCTACATTAGGTATTTTTCCTAATGCTATCCCTCCCCTAGCCCCCCAGCCTCTGACAGGCCCCAGTGTGTGATGTTCCCCTCCCTGTGTCCATGTGTTCTCATTGCTCAACACCCACTTATGAGTGAGAACATGTGGTGTTTGGTTTTCTGTTCTTGTGTCAATTTGCTGAGAATGATGGTTTCTAGCTTTATCCATGTCCCCGCAAAGGACATGAACTCATCCTTTTTCATGGCTGCATTGTATTCCATGGTGTATATGCGCCACATATTCTTTATGCAGTCTATCATTTATGGGCATTGGTTCCAAGTCTTTGCTATTGTGAACAGTACCACAATAAACATACATGTGCATATGTCTTTATAGTAGAATGATTTATACTCCTTTGGGTATATATCCAGTAATGGGATTGCTGGGTCAAATGGCATTTCTAGTTCTAGATCCTTGAGGAATTGCCATACTGTCTTCCACAATGGTTGAACTAATTTACACTCCCACCAACAGTGTGAAAGCATTCCTGTTTCTCCTCATCATCTCCAGCATCTGTTGTCTCCTGACTTTTTAATAAACGCCATTCTAACTGGCATGAGATGGTATCTCAATGTGGTTTTGATTTGCATTTCTCTAATGACCAGTGATGATGAGCTTTTTTTCATATGTT
>CAUYQU010002317.1:0-20062 GCA_963574635.1 Cheracebus regulus | reverse complement strand
ATGGGAGAGATTAATTTTTGTATTGTTGACATTGGTGAGTGGATAGCTGAACTTATCTAACTTAGGTGCCCACTTTTGTTATATAAAGGTAATTTGATAAGTAACATGAAGCCAGTATTTCATAGTCTTTGCTACCAGAGTGAGTGATGCAAGATCTTGCTTTTAAAGCTAGAGTTAATACTGAGATGCATAATCAACTGAAAAACGGATTAGGGTTTTTTTTTTTTCCTTTTCAACATTTCTTATTCTGAAACCATAGTTGTTACTGCTCTTCTGAGTCGGAGGAAGTAAGCACTTCCTTTGAATAAATTAATTACTTTACTGGAAAAAAAAAAACTTTTATTTAAAGAAAGAAGGAACATCGTTAAATATTCAATATATTATATCTATGAGATCAGTTCTTAGCAGTGAGATCCTGGTTCTTTAGGCTATTTATATTTTATATTAATAGAAATAACCAAAATATTTTTTAAAGTTTGTACCAATCTATCTACAAGACTGTAACAATCTACAGTCCTTTCAGCAATAAGCCAAATTACAGTTTTCCCACATCCTCATCAATATTTGGTATTTTCACTAACTTTAAAAAATTTTTTTGCCAATCTGATAAGCACAATTTTTAAAATGGCATTTGGCTGTGGTTTAGGTTTATTTTTCATACTTTTTACTGATGTTCATCATCTTTTTATATGTATATCAGTCATTTGCATTTTTCAATAACATATTTCATGTCATGTTCTGTTTCTTAATGTTTTCAGAAGCAAATCTTGATATAAAAGATATATAACCTTGCTATTCAGGTTTTATATATTTCTGTACTATAAAAATTTTTTTGCCTATGTGTTTTGCCTTTCTGTTTATGGTTTATCTACTAATGAATAAATATTGAAAGGTTGCACCATAAAAGGTGTTTTTCCACTCCTCTTTCTTTTCTCTCTACGTCCTTCTTGGGGTCATGGAACTGAATCTTTGGTTAAATGTGGAAAAGAGATGAAGACTGTGTTAGAGGAAATAATTTATCAAAAGTATATTGTAAGAGTTTGTCAGTATTGGCAAGAGAAAGTTTTGTGTTATCTAGTTTCAGTCTGAATGACTTTTCAGCATTAAGACCTCCACCAGCAAGGCGAAGGAATTGAGGAACCTGAAATTACTCCGGCCACCCACCCACCTACTCCACTGCATGGAGAGAGAAAATGAGATGAAGCTGACTGGGAACTGGGAGGCTGCAGACGGGCATGTGGCAAGGAAGAACAGGGAGGAATATCAGAAACAAAGGTGATGTTCTTGTCATCCTAGGAGGAGAAATATACATGCTGATCGATTCTAGCTTTTGACTTTTTTTAAACTTTCATTTCAAGTTCAGGGGTACATGTGAAGCTTTGTTCTATAGGTAAGTTCATGTCATGAGGGTTTGTGGTACAGATTATTTCATTACTGAGGTATTAGGCCTGGTACCCATTAGTTATTCTTCCTGATCCTCTCCCACCTCTCATCCTCCATCCTCCAATAGGTCCCAGTTTCTGTTTTTCTGCTCTGTGTATGTGTTCTCATTGTTTAGCTCCCACTTATAAGTAAGAACATGTAGTATTTGGTTTTCTGTTGCTGTGTTAGTTTGCTAAGGATAATGGCCTCCAGCTCCATCTGTGTTCCTGCAAAGGACATGATCTCAGTCTTTCTTAATGGCTGCCTAGTATTTCATGGTGTATATGAACCATATTTTCTTTGTCCAGTCTACCACTGTGAGCATTTAGGTTGATTCTTTGTCTTTACTGTTTTGAATAGTGCTGCAATAAGCATACACATGCATGTGTCTTTATGATTGAAAGATTTATATTCCTTTGGGTATATATACCCAGTAATGGGATTACTGAGTCAAATGGTATTTCGTTTTTTAGGTCTTTAGGAATCGCCACACTGTCTTCCACAATGGTTAAACGAATTTACACTCCAACCAACCATATGAGTTGCTTTTTCTCTGCAACCTCATCAGCATCTGCTATTTTTTTGACTTTTTAATAATAGCCTGATGTGAGATGGTAGGTATCTCATTGTGGTTTTGATTTGATTTTCTATATATATTTAAAGATACTTATTAAAGACTTAAGGTTAACCACTGAGAATTAGGATGTCTCACTCCCAAATCATTTGAAGGAAAAAAGGAACAAATAACTTAATGACATAAGCAGTAAAGAAAAATAAACAGCAAGAAAGCATACAAAAGATAAACCATAAAATATGGTTCTGAGAACATAATCAATTTTATCAGTAATCATGATATATTTTTCTGGGTTAAATTTACATATTAAAAGACAAAGATTCTCCTATTGTAGAAATGTTACAGCCATATGTTTTTTCGGAAATCCAAATACAATGACACAACATAAGGAGGTTAAAAATAAGACAAAAAGGTATTGAAAGCAAAGGCTAACAAAAGGAGGGCAAATATAGGGATATTAATATGTGATAAAATAGAATTGCAGATAAAAATTACTGAAAGGGGACAAAGATGGTTATTTCATTTAATAAAATGTGAACCCCATTAAAACTTTACTATGGTTATGATATTTATGCTCCTAACAACTTAATTTTGAAATAAAAATCTTATTAAAAGAAAAATGGTAGGGAGGCCAAGACGGGCTGATCATGAGGTCAGAAGTTCAAGACTAGCCTGGCCAACATAGTGAAACCCGTCTCTACTAAAAATACCAAAAAAAAAAAAAAAAAAAAAAAAATTAGCTGGGCATGGTGACGGGCACTTGTAATCCCAGCTACTTAGGAAGCTGAGGCAAGGAGAATCACTTGAACCTGGGAGGCAGAAGTTGCAGTGAGCCAAGATAGCACCACTACACTCCAGCCCAGGTGACAGTGCAAGACTGTATAAAAAAAAAAAAAAAAAGAAAGAAAAGAAAAAAAATGGACAATTTCACAATCACAGTGAGGAATTTTAACAAGTGTATCTTTAAATAATTAACAAATTAAAGATATTGAGAATTTAGGATGCATAATTAAATTGCTTGATCTATAAATTGTGGTAAAACTTTGTACCCAAGAAACAGATTTTCAAACACATGAAACATTCACAAATTTACCATACATGCGGAAATTATTTTAAACGGTGACAAATTTTCAAAGCAGAAGTTATGCAGACCCTTTTAGCTGTTTAAATATAATAAAATTTTATTAAAATCCAACCAAACTTAACTTTGATGTTTGAAGATTTTTGAGTCAGCAACCCAAAAGCTAACAACATAAGGCCAGCAGCCATTCCAAAGCATCAGCGGGAAAACTAAGGTCTTCTAAACAAATTTTGGATTAAAGAATAAACCATGTGGAATTACGAAAAAAAGTACTATTTAGAAAACTGGCATGGCAGCCCTATGTATCTAAATGTGGGACAGACTCCTAACCAAATGTAAGTTCCTCACAGGAAGTAGAAAAAGGAAAAGGTAAGGCAGGCAGGTGAACATCGGCTGGGCATGTCTCCTACATGGCCAAGCTGATACCCCCCTCCCAAAAAAATGCATTTATCAGAAAAACATTTTGCATAAAAAACAAATAAACATTCAACTCTAGAAGCCAAGCACAAAAATTAAACAAAGAGAGATGACCGAAATTAATAAATATTAAAAGAAAAAACAGTAAAATTGATAATAACAAATATATTAGTAGAATTATCAGTAAAATAGAAAGATGATTCTTTGTTTAGAGACTAGTGCAGAATACAAAACAAAGATAAGCAAATCTGATCAAGAAAAAATATGACAGAAAAAAACAAATATATGCAAAGAAAAGTTTTTTAGACTTTAAAAAACACTCTGCCCAACTTAATATTAATAAACTTGAAAATCTGACAGAAGTTAATTTAGTTTTAAATCAGAATATTGAAATGGGACATTATCTGTTTCAGTTTTGACAAAGGCTCCAAAAGTCAGAAACTAAAAGAACAGGTGCAATATTTCCAATCTCCAAAGTGAGGCACTAAATGACTTGTGTAGATTCTGCAAGAGAGGCTTCTTATCCACACAGCTTAATGACAACACGAGAAGCTATGAAAGGGTGGAAACTGTTAGAAATGAAAGAGTGTTGACTCAGTGTCAGCTCCTCCCCCTACCCCAATAAGGGAAAATGTGTACCCTGCAGTTTAGGACACACAGTGAGCTGCTACCTGATGCACCCTTGAAAACAGAGCCCAGCGACAAAGCTGGGAAGTTACTGCTTTCTCACTTAGGATGGGTTGCATGTACATAATTGCTGGACACTGTATGGGAAATTCTCAGTGGTAATATCCTGATGGAGTGGTTGGAAGGGATACCATCCGTGATAGTCTCCCAGACCTGCTATTGCCAAGTATGACAAACTGGGTGCTTCAGACAAAAGAAATGTATTCTTTCTGGAGGCAAAATCTTTGAAATCAAGATGTCAGCCTGGCCAGGCTACTCAGCTGTCTCTGAGTCTCTGATAGAACTCTCTTCCTTGACTCTTCCTGGCTTCTGTAATGGCGGTCACTGGAAGCTGTGCAACTGTATCATACAATCTACATAAATATGGAAAACTCTGTTTCCTAGGGCTGCTAGAACAAGAAAACTTGCCGCAAACTTTGATGGTGTAAAACAGCAGGTATTTATTATCTTACAGTTCTAGAGACTAGAAGTCCAAAGTTAAGCTATCAGTAGGGCCATGCTTTCTCTAAAGGTTCTAGGGGAGGCTCACTCCTTGAGACATTCTAGCTTCTGGTGTTGCCAGCAATCCTGTGTTACTTGGCTTGCAATAATATTGGTCCAGTGTCTGCCTCTGTTGTCACATGACATGCTCCCTGTGTATTTCTGTCTTCTCTTATTATAAGAACACCAGTCATATTGGATTAGGGTCCACCCTAATGAACTCATCTTAAGTGAATTACATTTGCAAATAACCTATTTCAAAAAAGGATCACATTCACAAGTACCGAAAGTTAGGGCCTCAACGTATCTTTTTAGGGAATACAACACAACCTGTAACAACACCCAAGAGCATGTCTGTCAGGGCTGGAAACCAGAACAGAAACAGATTTGAGATATCCATGCACAGGGAGACCAACTTCTTCAGTCAAGAGAGGTATCCCAGAAGGCCCTGCAGGATCCCTGGAAAGTCCACACAGCACTCACAGGGTAGCGTTTGATTTAAACAATGGCCTCAATTCCGGGAAATGAGTGCCAGATGGCGACTGCATCTTGTACGTATGACTGTCCTGCCCTCATCTTTCTTAAACCTTGCAGGAGTCCAACACCACTTGGGGATATGAGAGCAGAGGAAGAGAAGAACAAGTCAGGGGAACTGGAAAGCCAGCAGATCCCTTCACCCTGTTGGCTGGCCTGAAGCAGCCCCAAATTAGGGAAAGATCCAGTTTTTGTTTGCTTTTTAATTGTTACAGTAGGCATGACATATCAGTTCTAAAATGAAACTCTTCTTATAACTGAAAGATACAAGATTTCTAGGAGTCAGTGGGGGAAAATATGGGGCCAAAGGCAGAGAAGAACTAGACCTCCAGAATGGGGTTTTGCTGGGAGCGTGTCGAAATGATAATGTTGTTTTGATTATAAGCTATGAGTCCCACTTTTCAGTACTCTGGCATCACATGTTATTTTATCAAATTGGCTCAAGGGAAAGCTGAAATCCTGGAGAGCTTTATAATCCAGGAGAAAATGTAAATGTTTCCAAAGAATTGACTCAGCTATTACATACTTTTTAAGAGAAGAATTAAAATTAAAAACAAATTATCTTTAACTGGAAAAAATGAAAGTACTGAGATACTAATGGTGAGTAATAATACCTAATGATATCAAGTACTTAGAATTTTAGATTGACATGTAACCTTCCTAGTCTGTAGGCAGCATATTGTGACACTTAAATATCAACGGAGATTATAACAGCCTTTGATTTCACAACCAGTAAAACATCCACTCTAGAGCCTTCCAGTAATCCATTCGGTTATTCAGCCAATATATTTGTCTCTCACAGAGCCCAAACTGCTTAAAATCTTTTACTAGTATGTTTATCAAAACAAACATAACCCATGTTAAGATGGTTAGATAAAGATTAAAGGCCTAAGAAGCTTTGACAACCAATTTTTATGTCTAGAAACAAACCACAGAAATTCAGCCTCTGATGACATGCAAATGAACCTTGAGCAGGAAAAGGAAAAGTCTGATGTCCACTGTAGAGTTGCTGTGTAAAAACTCATTCCTCAATCATATACTCTGATTTATAATCTTTCATTATAAAAATCATAAGTGGTTGAAATAAGGTTAAAAGGTAGTGCATCCACAGTCATGCAACAGCCTGGAGAAACTCTGCCAGTATTAATAAATGTTCTTGCACTTCTCACTCAACCTACAGGAATACTGAAGATCAATTCTAGCACTTTGTTCTAGATAGGCCCAGATTGATAGCCTGGATCCTTATCAAAAGAGGCGCGTGGCACTAAGATGTTTCCTAGAAGTGCTCTCATTTCCTAGCGGATGTATTTCATTGTAACCCAGGACCCATCAATGATTCAGAGTACTGTGGTTTCGAAATGATTAATATGTAAGGGTTGTAACAATGTGAATCATATGAAGAGGAAAAGGTGTGAGGAAATAAAAACATCATAGAAAAGTACACCACAAATCTGTGGATATAGTTAGTCAGTGAAAAAGAGTATAATAGTGTGCAACCTTAGTCATTCACATTTTCTCCTCATCTGGCAAATGCAGATTACTTATCTCAGAGGATTTATGTAATAAACCACAAATGAAAGTCATCATGGATTTTACTTTGCATTATTCTCTTAACATATTTATTCAAGTCCCAATATGTGCCAGAAATTGTGCTAGGTGGACAGCTGGATAGATGAGAGATAGATAGGTAAATAGATAGGTAGATTAATACTGTTAGGGTTTAAATATGTCTGCAAAATTCATGTGTTGTAAGCTTCATCCCCAGTGCAACCATATTGAGAGGCGGGACCTTCAAGAGGTAATTAGATTATGAGGGATCTGCCCTCACAAATGAATTCCTGATAAAAGGATGAAGATGAGTTCATCCCCCTTTCCCTCTCTTCCACCCCCTCTCTTTCTCTTGCACACATGATCTCTTGCCCTTCTGCCTTCTGTTATGAGATGACACAGGAAGAAGGTTCTCATCAGACATGGGCTCCTCCATCTTTGACTTCCCCGTCTCCAAAGTTGTAAGAAATTAGTCTCTGGTTTTATAAATTATACAGTCTCAGGTATTCTGTTATAGCAACACAAAATAGACTAAGACAGGTAGATAGAAAAAGATAGATACATACAAACATACATACATACATACATACATACATAAATGGTTGGTTGGTAGATAGATAGATAGATAGATAGATAGATAGACAGACAGATATACTCTTGACCCTCAAAGAATTCCCAATTCAGGAAAGACCTCAGACAAGCAAACATTTTCTACTGACTAAAAGTCCAAAGACATAATTAAAGATTCAGGGCCAGAACATGGATTTTGAAACTCCCCTGAGGAATTTAAGTGACCAAGCCATTGAATTGGATTGGCCCTTGATATATTTATAGCACTCAGTGTCAATTATTTTCCATGAAGCACAAAATAACATTAAGTTCTTAAGTCCCTTAGGGATAACTTATTGCAAGTTAGTAATGTGAATTGAAAATATTCCCTCATTTTGTTCACCTCTAAAATGATGGAATATGGGAAAAAAACACGTATTTTATGAAAGTTGTTTGGCATAGCTAAAATGATAAATCTTTAAACAAATGCATTTGACTCTTTAGTTTTGTAAGATCCTAAATTACTGAACCGCATGATGAGTTGTTTCTTTTTAAAACTTGTACACAGAAAATTGAATCTCTAACTTAGGAACCACCAAACTTAAGGTCATTTAGAGCAATAATTGTGTTTTTATTCAATGATATACCTGTTGTACTTAGCACAATTCTTTAAGTACTTGCTAAATATTGGTTGAATCAAGCAGTAGAAGTTTAATACTAAGAGATCATGTGACTGTAATAAAGTAACATTTCGAACAGTGCCAGCTTGCCAAATTTTCAGATGAAAAAAGGAAACTGGCTCTTTATGAGTTTTCATTCATTCATTCGTTTCTTTGTTAATATATGATTCATTCAACCCACTGAGTGAGTGCCTATTATATGCAAAATGCCGTGTGAGGGAAAAAGACAAATCATACAAGGATCCCGTCCTCAAAGTTGACAGTCTAATAATGACATATCTGTAACACTTATATAAATACTTCAAATACAAGACACACACATGAAAGGTATAAACTAGTGTTGGCCCATATAGTAGCTACCATTAACAAGTGGCCATTGAGCACATGAAATATAGTGTGTCCAAATTGAGATGTACAGTAAGTGTAAAGACTCAATAGAAAAAAATATGTAAAATAGCTCATTAATTTTTTTATTATTATACTTTAATTTCTGGGATACACATCCAGAACATACAGGTTACATAGGTACACAAGTGCCATGGTGGTTCACTGCACCCATCGACCTGTCATCTACATTAGGTATTTCTCCTAATGCTATCCCTTTCCTCCTCCTGACCTTCTGACAGGCCCCGTGTGTGATGTTCCCCTCCCTGCATCCATGTGTTCTCATTGTTCAACTCCCACTTATGAGTGAGAACATGAGGTGTTTGGTTTTCTGTTCTTGTGTTAGTTTGTTGAGAATGATGGTTTCCAGCTTCATCCATGTCCCTGCAAAGGACATGAACTCATCCTTTTTATGGCTGCAGAGTATTTCATTGTATCTGTGTGCCACATTTTCTTTATCCAGTCTATCATTGATGGGCATTTGGGTTGGTTCCAAGTATTTGCTATTGTGAACAGTGCTGCAATAAATATATGTGTGCAAGTGCCTTTATAGTGGAATGATTTATAATCCTTTAGATATTACCCAGCAATGAGATTGCTGGGTCAAATGGTACTTCTGGTTCTAGATCCTTGAAGAATTGCCACACTGTCTTCCACAATGGTTGAACTAATTTACACTTCCATCAAGAGTGTAAAAGCATTCCTATTTCTCCACATCCTCTCCTGTATCTGTTGTTTCCTGACCTTTTAATGATCACCATTCTAACGGGCATGAGATGGTATCTCAGTGTGGTTTTGATTTGCATTTCTCTAATGACCAGTGATGATGAGCATATTTTCATATGTTTGTTGGCCATGTAAATGTCTTTTGAGAAGTGTCTGTTCATATCCTTCACTCACTTTTTGATGGGTTTTTTTTTCTTGTAAATTTGTTTAAGTTCTTTGTAGATTCTGGATATTAGCACTTTGTCAGATGGATAGATTGCAAAAATTTTCTCCCATTCTGTAGGTTGCCTGTTTACTCTGATGATAGTTTCTTTAGCTGTGCAGGACAACTTTAGTTTAATTAGATCCCATTTGTCAATTTTGGCTTTTGTTGCCATTGCTTTTGGTGCTTTAGTCATGAAGTTGTTGCCCATGCCGATGTCCTGAATGGGATTGCTTAGGTTTTCTTCTGGGGTTTTTATGGTTTTAGGACTTACATTTAATTTGGAGTTAATTTTTGTATAAGGTGTGAGGAGGGGGTCCAGTTTTAGTTTTCTGCATATGGCTACCCAGTTTTGCCAACACCATTTATTAAATAGGAAATCTTTTTCCCATTACTTGTTTTTGTCAGATTTGTCAAAGATCACATGCATGTAGATGTGTGGCATTATTTCTGAGGTGTCTGTCTGTTACATTGGTCTATATATCTGTTTTGGTACCAGTATCATGCTGTTTTGATTACAGTAGCCTTGTAATATAGTTTGAAGTCAGGTAGCATGATGCCTCCAGCTTTTTTTTTTTTTTTTTTTTTTTTTTTTTTGCTTAGCATGGTCTTGGCTATGTGGGCTCTTTTTTGATTCCATATGAAGTTTAAGGTGTTTTTTTCCAATTCTGTGAAGAAAGTCATTGGTAGCTTGATGGTGACAGCACTGAATCCATATACTACTTTGGGCAGTATGGCCATTTTCATGATACTGATTTTTCCTAACGATGAGCACGGAATGTTTTTCCATTTTTCATGATATTGATTCTTCCTAACCATCAGCATGGAATGTTTTTCCATTTGTTTGTGTCCTCTCTTATTTCCTTGAGCAGTGGTTTGTACTTCTCCTTGAAGAGGTTCTTCACATCCCTTGCTGGTTGTATACCTAGGTATTTTATTTATCTTTGTGGCAATTGTGAATGGGAGTTCACTCATGATTTGGCTTTCTGTTTGTCTATTATTGGTGTATAGGTTGTGATTTCTGCACATTGATTTTGTATCCTGAGACTTTGCTGAAGTTGCTTATCAGCTTAAGGAGATTTTGGGCTGAGATGACGGGGTTTTCTAAACATACAATCATGTTATCTGCAAATAGGGACAATTTGTCACCCTCTCTTCCTATTCAAATACCCTTTATTTCTTTCTCTTGCCTGATGCCCTAGCCAGAACTTGCAATACTATGTTGAATAGGAGTGGTAACAGAGGGCATCCTTGTCTTGTGTCAGTTTTCAAAGGGAATGCTTCCAGTTTTTGCTCATTCAGTATATTAGCTGTGGGTTTGTCATAAAAAGCTCTTATTATTTTGAGATATGACCTAGTTTATTGAGAGTTTTTAGCATAAAGGGCTGTTGGATTTTGTTGAAGGCCTTCTCTGCATCTATTGAGATAATGATGTGGTTTTTGTCTTTGGTTCTGTTTACGTGATGGATTACGTTTATAGATTTGCAGCCTTGCATCCCTGGGATGAAGCCAACTTGATTGTGATGGATAAGCTTTTTGATGTGCTGCTGGATTCAGTTTGCCAGTATTTTACTGAAGATTTTTCCATCAATGTTCATCATGGATATTGGCCTGAAATTTTCTTTTTTAGTTGTGTCTCTGCCAGGTTTCAGTATCCGGATGGTGTTGGGTCTCATAAAATGAGTTAGGGAGGACTCCCTTTTTGTATTGCTTGGAATAGTTTCAGAAAGAATGGTACCAGCTTCTCTTTGTACCTCTAATCTAGTTGCAGATTTTTAATCTGCGCTGTGCTAGCTCCAAGGAATGGAAAAATGATGAGAAACAATTCCACTGAAAGAATGGAGAAGAGATAGGGCTCTAGTTCAGTCTCTCTCCATCAAGAAAAGTTGAGGATGGTTTATTTCTGAATTACCACTGCTTCTTGTATTATTTCCTTTCTGGATTCTAACTTCTAGAACACAGTAAACTCTTAGTATATTACATCTAAATTTATTTCGCACTCAAACTTAAACAATGGCTTACTTGGGCATATAAAGCTACATTATTTCCTCTATTCTGAGAATATTGTTCCATCATTTTCCTGTATCTAGTGTTGCTGAACAGAAGTCTGATGACAATCTGGTTCTCATTCTTTCTAAGAAATCTCCTCTCTGGTTACTTTATGATTATTGTCTTTGTATATATTTTTAATGTATCAAAATTACATTTTCATAGGTCCAAGTGTATTAAAAAATATATGTGTGATTAAAAAATATATATCCTGACAACCACCAAATTGCCCTTTTCTTTTTCTTTTTTGAGACAAGTTTTATTCTTGTTGCCCAGGCTGGAGTGCAATGGTATATCTCGGCTCACTGCAACCTCTGCCTCCTGGATTCAAGTGATTCTCCTGCCTCAGCCTCCCTAGTAGCTAGGATTACAGGCACCCACCACCACTCCCAGCTACTTTTTTTTTGTATTTTTAGTAGAGACAGGGTTTCACCATGTTGGCCAGGCTAGTCTTGAACTCCTGACCTCAGGCAATCCACCCACCTTAGCCTCCCAAAATGCTAGGATTACAGGTGTGAGCCACCACGCCTGGCTCAAATTGCACATCTCAATCTGAGTTCCAAAACATTTCACTTTTTCATTAATTCTAGAAATTGTTCTTAAATTACTTCTTTGGGTATTTACTATTATCTTATTTTTATCTGTTCTCCTTCCTTGTCAAACTTTTTTTAAAGCATATTTTTCTCATCTTCTGTGGTTTTGTGCTGAATGTCGGAAGAAAGACCTTGGCTCAATTTCCAAGCTTACTATTTTACTCTTTGCTTGTAAACATTCTGCTTAACTCATTTAAAAAAAAATAATTTCTGTATGTCTTGTTCTTTGTTAAATGGCTGTAGTACCCTCTGACACTTCTAAAGATAATATCCTCTCCCAACTCTGAAGATCTGTCTTAGTCAATTTTTGTATTGCTATAGAAGAATACCTGAGGCTGGGTAATTTACAAAGAAAAGAGGTTTATTTGCGTCATGCTTCTGCAGACAAGAAGCATAGAGCCAGCATTATCTTCTATGAGAGCTTCAGGATGCTTCCACTTATGGAGGAAGGTGAAGGAGAGCTAGTATGTGCAGAGATCACATGGTGAGAGTGGAAGCAAGAGATGGGTGGAGAAGTGAGAGGCTCTTTTTAACAACCAGCTCTCTGGAGAACCAGTAAAATGAGAACTCACTTACTACTCCACCTTACCACCTAGGAAGGGCATTAATCTATTAATGAAGGATCCACTCCACCATGACCCAAACACCTCTCAATAGATCCCACTACCAACACGAGAGATCAGATTTTTTTTTTTTTTTGAGATGGAGTCTTGCACTGTCACCTGCACTGGAGTGCAATGGTATGATCTTGGCATACTGAAATCCCTACCCTCCCGCGATTCTCCTGCCTCAGACTTCTGAGTAGCTGGTATTACAAGTGCCCGCCACCACACTCGGCTAATTTTTTTTTGTATTTTTAGTAGGGACGGGGTCTCACTATGTTGGCCAGGCTGGTCTTGAACTCCTGAGCTTGTGATCTGTCCACCTCGGCTTCCGAAAGTGTTGCAATTACAGGTGTGAGCCACCACGCCCTGGTGAGGATCAGGTTCCAACATGAGATTTTGAGGGGCAAACATCTGAGCTATAGTAAGATATTTTTCTTTTTTTTTTTTCTTTGAAACAGGGTCTTGCTCTGTCACCCAGGATGGAGAGCAGTGGCATGATCTCGGCTCACTGCAACCTTAAACACCCAGGCTCAATTGATCCTCCGACCTCAGCCTCCCGAGTAGCTAAAACTACAGATGTGCACTGTCATAACTGGCTAATTTTTGTATTTTTTGTAGGGATGTGGTCACACTGTGTTGCTCATGTTGGTCTTGAACTCGTTGGCTCCAGCAATCCACCCAATCCCCCTCCCAAAGAGCTGGGATTACAGACGTGAGGCACTACACCCGGCAAGATGTTTCATATATATCCACATATTTAACATTTTCAAGATTGTTCTTTCCTTCGTTAGTATCCCAAGTTGCTATCTAGTATAATTTCCCTTCATTGAAGAACGAACCTTAACATTTCTTGTTCTATAGATATGATCGCAATAAATTCTGTTTTCTTTTACCTGAAAGTATTTTATTTCATTTGTAATTTTTAAAGGAAATTTTCAAAAAATTAACCTGGGTTGATATTTTTTTTTCTCTCTGCAGATGTTATTGCCCTATCTACTGGCCTCTTGCTTTTGCTGATATGTCAAAGGTAATTCAAATGTTTTTCTCTTGTGTCCAGTCAATGTATCATTTTCTCTGGCTGTTTTCAAGATTTTTCTTTTTATCATTTGCTTTTAGAGGTTTGACTATGATGAACCTAAGCATGGTTTTCTTCATATTAATTCTGCTTAGAGTTTGCTTATAGTTTCTTGATTCTCTAAAGTTTTATCTTTTACCATGTTGGGTAATTCCATTATTATTTTTTAACTAATTTTATGCACTTTCTCACCCTCTTCTCCAATTACATCTAATGTTAGACATTTTAATTTTTTCCTATAGATGCCTAAAGGTTTTTTCCCCCAATTTTTTTCTGGTTTTCAGATTAACTTTATCTATCTTCAATTTTAATAACTCATTTGTCATCTTCTTTTTGCTGTTAAGGCTATCCAGTGAATTTTCTCTTTCAAATATTGTATCATTCTAGATCAAGCTTATCCAACTGTGGCCTGTGGGCCACATGCAGCCTAGAACAGCTTTGAATGTGGCCCAAAACAAATTCATAAACTTTCTTAAAACCTTAAGATGTTGGTTTTTTTTAGCTCATTAGCTATAGTTAGTATTAGTATATTTTATGTGTGCCCCAAGACAATTATTCTTCTTCCAGTGTGGTCCAGAGAAGCCAAAAGATTGGACACCCATTAGACTTTCTATTGGGGAGTGTTTATACATAAAAAAGTATTCACACACACCCTTTTTCTTTCGCTATAGAGATTTAATATCCCTTCATTCCTTGCAAGCAAATTTTCCTTTATTTCATTGGGCAAAATTACAACAATTTCTTTAACATTCTTGTCTGTTAATTCTAACAGATGGGTCTTTTCAGGATCAGTGTCTTATTTTTTATCTGGGGAGTGGGTCACATTTTCCTGTTATTTTGGATTGTATCTTTTAGGTAGGTAACTAATCTGGTTGTCCTTAAAGTTCAAATTCTGTTTCTTGAGTAGCAGCTCAACTCTCCATTTAGTTCATTTATCCCTCTTAGCTGAACTGCTCTGAGTCTGTCTCATGCATATGTGGTTAAGCCTTAGACAGAGATTTGTACAAAATTTATTCACAGTATTTGGTGCTCACTCTTCTCTGGCTTTCTCCTTTTGAGGACTTCTCTCCCTTCCTTTCCAGTGACTATGGTTATTCTGCACTCTGTCCTTGGTTGTTAGGTCAAAAAGACTTTAAAACGTTTTAGAGCAGTTTTAATCACTCTAAATGTAAGAGATGGGGCCTGCCTTTAGGCTAGAATTGTCTTTCCTTTTGTTCAACTATTGAGACCTCTCTAGCAAGTGGAGAGGTTTTTCCAGCTGTTGGTCATTCTCTGGTATTTTCTCCAGTAAGTTGTTTTTGTATTTCATCCTGGGCTTATAAAGTTATCTGCAAGAGAGTTGGTCCAGTTGGAGCTCTGTTGGTCACAGTAGAAATGAAAGTCTCCTGAAGATTTTAATTACACTTTCTATTCTTTGTTTCATTAACTTTGGTTCCCTAAGTGTTGGTTCTTCTGTTTGGTTAGTGTAGCTTCTGTCTTTCATGGTGTCAGTTTTTATCAAATGTTTGAAATTATATATTTAGAACAAGATAAATTAATGTCAGGAAATGAATAAAAGTATTTAAAGTTATGTCCATAGATATGAATTAAGGGGGAGTAGCTGTATGTGTACTTGGTCCTACAGTTTGGTTCAATATCTAAGACATCTGTTTTCCATTTCTCACTCAGACCTTGCATTGCCCTTTTATTTTTAAGTTGCTTTCCTGTTTTTACATGCTTCCCAAACTCTTTCACTGTAAGGGTGAATAGACTTATATCTCTTTTCTATTAAATTAGCTTCTCTAGCTAATTTTCTTGTTCTTCCCTTTCTTTCTTTCCTCTTATTTCTTTTTTAAACAACAGTCCTTAAGGCGGGAAGTCTGAGATCAAGGTGTCAGGAAAGTTGGTTTCTCTTGAGGCCTCTTCTCTCCTTGACCTGCAGATGGCGACCACATTGTCCTCACATTATCTTTTCTGTTTGTTCCTCCATTTCTGAGATTCCACTACAGCAAAACAGCACCTGGGCGCAATATTCTATCATCCAAAAAGGAAGTGAGGGAAAGAGCAGAGTGACTGCAAAACTGAGTTTTTTTCCCCTGCCACATTCAGTCATTTTCAACTACTGCTTTAAACTAGCAACACAAAGGAGAAAAGAACATTTTGCTGCCAGAAATTACTGAGCAGACTTGGGGTCAGAAGGAAGATACAGTTGGGGGAAAGGGAAGAAGAATGTAAGAGGTAGATTGGCATTCAATCTTTTAAATGTGTGTGTGCCTATTACTATTTAAACAAACTGTTATTAGATCAATTAAGAATAAGAAACAAACGTGTCTATTTTACCTTAACTTATCCTCTGATGTTCTTCCTTTCTTTATGTAGATCAGAGTTTGACTCATATGAGGTTCCTTCTCGCTGAAGAACTTTTAACATTTCTTGCAAGGTAGGTCTACTGTCAACAAATTCACCAAATTTTTGTTTGTCTGAGAAAGTTTATTTCTTCTTGACTTTTAGAGGATAATTTTGCAGGGTACAGAATTCTAGGTTGGTGAGGTTATTTTTTTCCTCTCAACACTTTATATATTTCATGCCATTCTCTTCTTGCTTGCATAGTTTCTGAAGAGAAGTCAGACATAATTCTTTTCTTTGCTCTTCTGTAGGTTTTTCCCCCCTCTAACTTCTTTCAAGTGTTTTTTTCTTTTTACAGTTTAAATATGACATGCCTAGGTTTAGTTTTTGTTTGTGTGTGTGTGTATGTGTGTGTGTGTGTTTTGGGGTTTTTTTTTTTTTTTTTTTTTTTTGCATTTATTCTGCTTGGTGTTTTCTAACTTTCTGAGATCTGTGGTTTGGTGTATGACATTAATTTGGGGGTAATTGTTAGTCTTCACTTCTTCAAATATTGCTCCTGTTCCTTTGTACTCTGGTACTTCCATTACACATTACACCTTTTGTAGTTGCACTAAAGTTCCTGCCACAGTTCTTGGATATTACGGGTTTTTTTTTTCAGTCTTCTTTTCTGATTTTCATTTTTGGAAGCTTTTACTGTCATATCCTCAAGCTCAGAGATTCTCTCTAAGCTGTTCGTAGTTCACTGATAAGCCCATAAAAGGAATCCTTCATTTCTGGGACAATTTTTTTTTTTTTGACATGGAGTCTCACTGTTGCCCAGGCTGGAATGCAATGGCATGATCTCGGCTCACTGCAACCTCTGCCTCCTGTGTTCAAGCAATTCTCCTGGCTCAGCCTCTCAAGTAGCTGGGATTACAGGAATGTACCACCATGCCCGGCTAATTTTTGTATTTTTAGTAGAGATGGGATTTCACCAAGTTGACCAGGCTGGTCTCGAACTCCTGACCTCAGGTGATCCAGCTGCCTCGGCCTCCCAAATTGCTGAAATTACAGCCAAGAGCCACCACACGCCAGCCTTCACTTACAATGTTTTTAATCTCTAGTATTTTTTTATTTTTACAATCTCCACTTCTATGCCTACATCTGTTCTGGCATGTTGTCTCCTTTTCCCATTAAAACCCTTAGCATATTAATCATAGTTTTAAAAAATTCCTAGTCTGGGCTGGGCACAGTGGCTCACACCTGTAATCCCAGCACTTTGGGAGGCTGAGGTAAGCAGATCAGTAGGTCAGGAGTTATAGACCAGCTTGGCCAATATGGTGAAACCCCGTCTCTACTAAAAATAGAAAAATTGGCTAGGCATGGTGGCACGCACCTGTAGTCCCAGCTACTCAGGAGGCTGAGGCAGAACTGCTTGAACCTGGAGGGAGGAGATTGCAGTGAGCTATGATCGCACCACTGCACTCCAGCTTGTGTGACAGACAGAGTGCGAGACTCCATCAAAAATAAAAGAAAAATTCCTAGTATGATAATTCCAATATTCCTTGCCAGAAACATAGTTTGGATATTTATTCAGTTTGCTCAAACTGTTTTTTGCCTTTTTGTATGCCTCATAATTTTTTGTTGAAAGTAGTACATATTTACTGAGTAAAGCAAACTGCAGTAAATAGACCTTTAGTAATGTTGTGGTGAGGTGTTGAGGCAAAGTGTTCTGTAGTCATAACATTAACTCAGTCTTTTGCTGAGACTGTACCTTGGTTTGTAAACTTCACCAGTGTGGCTTAGTCCTCCTCCAGTGTAGTAAGATGGCTGGAGGAACTGGAGTTGGGTATTTCCCTTCACCCAGGTATACTGGGCTTTGGTAAAAAGTTTCTCCTTACTGCAGGCCTTGCTAAGAAAAACAGAATGCTCTGGCATATTTAATGGTTACTGACCCCCTCCCTCTGTTCTGCTGGAAGCATGGGATGATTTTCTCCAATATTCACTTTTAGAACCTAGCAGAGCTCCTGCAGGTAAAACTCACAAAATTATGGGGGACCATGGAGTTTGTAACTCTGACACTTGTCCACACTGAGTCTCCAGTAATTTGTCAACTACAGGTTTTCCTACCCTTGCAT
This sequence comes from Cheracebus regulus, assembly GCA_963574635.1. Classification (NCBI taxonomy): domain Eukaryota; kingdom Metazoa; phylum Chordata; class Mammalia; order Primates; family Pitheciidae; genus Cheracebus; species Cheracebus regulus. Next base: position 2,014 of record CAUYQU010002317.1, on the reverse strand, counting down.
TGGTTCCTGAAGAGGTTTCTGCTCCAGTTAAGTTGTGATTCTCTGAATCTGCCTTTCTGTGATTCTCTGTATTCTGTGATTCGCCTATCTCCAATTACATGGGCAGAGATTTGCCCTGTGACCTTACTTCTCTGCTAGTTATAAGAAAAGTTGTTTTTTCAGGTTGTTCAGTTTTTGTTATTAGCAATAAGTGGTAACCTCTAAGCCTCTTACATGGCAGATTATGATTTTGAGACAGGATTTCGTTCTGTCACTGTCAGCTGGAGTGCAGTGGCATGCTCATGGCTCACTGCAGCCTCAACCTCCCAAGCTCAATCAATCCCCCAACCTAAGCCTCCTTAGCTGGGACTACAGGCATGGACCACCATGCTTGGATTTTTTCTTTTTTTTTCTTTCTTTCTTTTTTTTGTAGAGACAGGATTTTGCCATGTTGCTCAGGCTGGTCTCGAACTCCTGGGCTCAAGTCTGATTTCAGCCTCCCAAAGTGCTCACATTGCAGGTCTTAGCAACCGTACCCAGCTACATACCAAATTCTTGGAGGATTTTTAAGTTTGAATTTTTGTTTTGAGGGGCAAAGAAAATTTAAGACTATCATTCCTAGATTTCCTACCTGTTAAAAATTTGAGAATCACTATTCTAGCAGAACTATATGCAATGACCACTATGAAGAAGTTGTGACAATTTATAAATCTTAATTTATAATCTCAGTATGTATAGATTAATAGTACACTAGAAGTTCATGTTTTAGCACACTAGAAGGCAGAAAGGGGGTCGCTTTCTGTTTTCCAAAATCAAATTATGAAAAACAAAAGTTACTTTAAAAGTAACAATTCAAAATTCGGTGTATGTATCACTCTACTTTTTTTTTCTACCTCAAAAAATCTTTTTTCATTTTTTAAATTTAAGTTCTGGGGTACATGTGCAGGATGTGCAGGTTTGTTACATAGGTAAATATGTGCCATGGTGGTTTCCTGCACCTATCAACCCAACACCTAGGTATTAAGTCCAGTACATATTAGCCATTTTTCCTAATGCTCTTCCTCTCCCCCTACGCTACTTTTTATTTGAAGGTACAGTTTCAAGTAGTTCTAAGATGCATAAATGAGTTACCTATGGAACATTTTCTAATTCTTACTTTAAAAACCAGATTAGAGAGAGATCCAAGATGGCCGATTAGCAACAGCTCAGGAATGTAGCTCCCATTGAAAGCACAGAGAACGAGTGGACGCTGCACTTTCCGACGAATTTTTGTTGCCCACAGACCGGGAGATTCCCGGCAGAGGAGCCACACGGGTCGCCAGTGCGACTCCTTTGGCCGGCGCGGCTGTTTTGTCGGTGTCCCAGCACGGCGCTTCTCGGTGCGGAGTGTACGGGACGGACGGGCTCGGCTGGTCCCACCCCAAGAAGGAAAACAGCAATTGGAAGCGCTGAGGACTGAGAGTTTCACAGCAAGCACAGCGAACCCGGGAAGGTCTGGCTCTGTGGGGAATGGGCATCCGCCAAAGGAAAAAGAAACAGAAAAAACTTCATCACTGAACGGAGAGAGATCCAAGATGGCCACGTAGCAGCAGCTCGGGATTGTAGCTCCCAGTGAAAGCGCAGAGAGCGAGTGGATATCGCAATTGCAAACGAATTTTTGATGCCCACAGACTGGGAGATTCCCGGCGAAGGAGCCACACGGGTCGCCAGCGCGACTCTTTTGGCCGGCGCGGCGCTTCTCGGTGCAGAGTATACGGGACTGGCTGTCCTTTTAGTTGGGCTCGGCTGGTACCATCCCCACAAGGAGAGCAGCAATTGGAAGCGCTGAGGACTGAGTTTCACAGCAAGCGCAGCTGAACCCGGGAAGGCCCAGCTCTGTGGGGAAGAAGCGCTCCCCGAAGGAAAACTAAGAAACAGAAAAAACTTTATCACCAACAAGCCGGACGTCCACTCAGAGACCCAATCTGAAAGTCGGCAATTACAAAGACGACAGGTGGATAAATCCACAAAAATGGGAAGAAACCAGTGCAAAAAG